>VWZZ01004918.1:1076611-1152400 GCA_013399095.1 Psophia crepitans | reverse complement strand
ATTCTATTCTATTCTAACACAGTACATTCTCACACTGCAAATGCCCATATTCTTAAAAGAAAAATTAAGAACATCAGTATTTGATAAATACCTCTTTTTCTTTAACAACCACTGCTGCAACTGTAATCTCTAACCTTCAGAAAAAATATTTACCCCCACACCACTCCCTACAACTAGCTGCTAAAGAGAACATTTCTGCAAGGGAAGGCATTTACAACTTTGCAATTTGTTTTTGAGATTCACTGATAAACTTCATCCCTTATTCAAAGTGACACCTTCTGTCCTCCAGAACACGCATAGCTCAGGCAGGGGAGCTTCAGTGCATGCGTGGTGCACCCATCTGTGAGACACTAAAGTCCTTAGGCAATGTACAAATGGAAGTCCGAAGCTTGCGCACAGTGACCCACTGGTCACAAATAGTTCAGTTTTCTATGTGAATAAGCACACAGGGCAATAAGGTGACCTGCAGCTAACAGTCAGGAACTCCCACGAACACTTTCAACCCTGCAATCTATCCTCTCTCAGGCTTTGCCCCAAAGGCTCACACCAGCTCGCTAACCTGGCTGAGAAGGATGAAGAGCTGAGGTGACCCACTGGGGAGCTGAATCAAAGTTTCAATTAATCCCATTGTTTTAAACCTCAAGTCTAGCAGATTTTTCTTCTTCATCCTGTGTTCTCTCCGATACTACTCTGTTGTGGTTTAACCCCAGCTGGCAGCTAAGCCCCCCACAGCTGCTTACTCACTCTCCCCTGGTAGGATGGAAAACTCATGGGTTCAGGCACAGTTTAACAGGTAAAGCAGAAGGTGCGTGTGCAAGTAAAGCAAGACATGGAATTCACTCCCCGCTTTCCATGGGCACGCAGGTGTTCAGCCCCTTCCTCCTCTCTTTCCCCTAGCTTTATATGCTGGGCATGATGTCATATGGTATAGAATAACCCTTGGGTCAGCTGGGGTCAGCTGTCCCAACTCCTTGTGCACACCCAGCCTCCTTGCTGGTGGGGTGAGGAGCAGAAAAGGCCTTGGCTCTGTGCAAGCACTGCTCAGCAATAACGAAAACATCTCTGTTATCAACACTGCTTTCAGCACAAATCCAAAACACACCCCCAAACCAGCTACTATGAAGAAAATTAACTGCATCCTAGTCAAAACCAGCACATACACTTAACAGATGTTAACATAAACCAACTCCTTATATGTTTTTCTTATTTTTTTAAACTGCAGCAGGTTTTCGCCTTACTGTTTTTTTCCTGGACAGATTAGCTACTATCTCAGTATCTTTGTTATCTCAGTCAAGCAAGTAGTTTTAATTGCTATAAAATGGTTCTTAAAAACTTTCATTTTAAGCACTGACTGATGTTATTGAACAATCTCTGATGTCACGCTGAAGAAAGTATAGACCATTAGAACTCAGAAAGAAAATGGAGCTTGCTGTTATCCTAAAGGGACTGCTAATGAAACAAGACTCTGGGGAGAGGAGCAACCGGAGGTGGGAACTGAACTTAGTCTTGCACAATTAATGTTTTTAATGTTAAAAGCACCTCTACTGACTTTAAGCTGCTTTAATTGCTGTTCTAAACCATAAACTGAATGAAAGGATAAAAATGGGCCAGTATCCAAAACTCAGAATGAATCTGAAGAAATTCTTTTATCAATGCAGTTATTCGTGTATGTATAATTCAGTACTTGCTCTACACAATAACTTACAATGTCTGGACAGTCCTTGTATTTTGTATTACAGAACAAAGCTCTTTCCGTCATTCCAATAAGACAGTAACAACACTGAAAAGATTTACTTTTGTGCACAGGGCAAAGTAATAGCAAAACCCCTTGACTACTCCTCGAACAAAATTCTGGTTTTACACATGCAAATTTGGGACAATCAGCATTAAAACTACATCAGAAACTCATTTCTCAAACTCATGCTCACGTTACATTCTTATTGACTGCATAAAAGTAGCAGAAGATTAATTTTAAGAATTGCCCTCTGTATAGCTGCTGCTTGCTTGACTTGACAACTTGCAGTTCAGCACGTCTCAGTTATGAGCTGCCCACAAGATAACTGTACACCACCTCAATTACACCTGCACAATTAAGCTTTCTTCTCCTCCTCACGCATGCAAATACACAAAGTCTCTTGGGATGCAGTTTGCTTGCATTATTTCCATGAAGGCTTCCAAACAGAACCACACAGATGGGCCCATCTTCCTCACCTGTATCCTCTCCTGTGTGCCACACAAAGCTCCTTTGTTTCATTACATTTGCCCAAAACAAAACTTCAGAGTTAGGATGTGACTGTTGTGACAAGAGAGCGCACCACGTAACTCTTGCATTGACAATACATTTCTAATTGTCAATCGCTAGTTATTAAATATGAATGCGAATACCTGAAATAAAGAATCAGTCATTTAAAAAGAAGATCTCACATCTCCACTTGCTACTTGTTCTAACACAACTTTTAAAAAAACAGTTTTTTCTTCCATCGTTTTGATACAAAGCTACTGATACACCAAAGACAGCCAATAGGCCTTGATGATCCTTGCCTTTCATGGTCCCTCTCTAGTGAAATCCCCAGGACACAGAGCCGGGGTAGAACAGGATATGGGAAGATGCCGAGTGTTTCATGCTGCAGGTAGCACGCTGCAATCCTGACTGCCATGGGTATGATGAGCTGCAAATGGTTTAGGAAGAATCATGCAGGTGGTGGTGAGGAGGGCAGCATTGCTTAGAACCCACCAGCTACTGCTCCAAAGTGAAGTGGGGACCGCAGCACATACTGCTGCCCCCAGCACCACAGCAGAAGCAAAGTCTCCTCAAGGAAATGGACCCTGAGCAACAAAGACTTTGGTGAGTGACTTCTAACAACTGTTGGCATTTTCATACAGTCCCATTCTTACATGAACCATTCGCTTGTAACTCTGTTCCAGGCAATCTCATTCTGACTCTGCTGGGCCATCTCCTTAGTACAGAAATAGGATTGAACATCTAATGTGACCATTTTAGTACACAAAGATAGCTACTTTGAAACAAGACAGTGTCTCTCAAGTATTTGTAGAGAAAGGATGAACCCAAGAAACACTATTGCTGAAATAAGTCCACACTGGTCAGACAGATCCAACATACCTCTGCAGGGTGAAACAGTGTCAAGAGCCACTGGTTAACACACTGGTAACAAAATGACTTTACCTGGTAGCAAAGATAACATCTGGACACTTGACCCTTCAAGACCCTGAATAATAATCTAGAAACTGTGAGATCCTGGTGTGATCTTAAGAGCTGTGCAAGAAAGCTCAGTGAAGGCAAGTACCACACCAATTCAGATTCACATGACAAATACAGTGATCAAGTCTGGTGAAGAAAAAAAAACAAGCCAAACCCCACAAAAGAAAAAACAACCCACACTGTAATTAGAGGAAAAGAATCCTGAAATATTTTACAAGGGAAGCTCTAAATATCATCTTTGCCACTGCTCCACAGCACTGAAGGGAAGCAGTTTCCCGAAATAGCTCCGATCAGGCAGCACAACGCAGAACTACCCCACGGTCTCTGACTGCCTTGGCAGAGATCCACACTCTTGGTGTGAGAAAGGATGGTCAGGGCCCAGGTACGCCCCACCTCCCCTCCTTTAACAGGGGCCTTGGGCCCAGAAAACCGCAGATGGGGCAAAGAGTGAAGAAGTCAAAAGCAAGGGAGTTAAAACACACCCAGCTTCTGAAGACAAATGAGTGAACTCAGCAACACATTTACACAGAGAGAGTAAAGAAATTATCTGAGTCGGACTGGTGGGGGTCAAATGTGATTTTTCACTTTCACATCAGCAGAACCACTTGACACAGAAGGAGGACTAATGAGAGCTTCAGCAGATACAGTCATCTGTGCTCAGGAGGCCAAGAGCTCTTTACTCTCGGGACTGAAGAGATCTGGTAGTATGCCAGAGTTGCTGACTACAAGCAGCTTGCCTTCCATCTGTTTGTAGCCAGGCAGCTGAGTTTTTAGGATGCCGTGGGTCTCACTAATCACCTGTCTCAGGGAACTGATCAAAACACATTCTAGTGTAGATAAAAACTGGGAGAGAGCTTGTGGATTTATCATCTTCCTTGTGGCTTCAACATAAGCACATTTGAGTAAACAGGTGAAGGATTTACACATTTAATCCTCAACAAGTTATACAAGTGTTACATTCATCACAGTTTGCAGCTGGTATCTGCTTAGGATAAAAGACCAGAATAGCTTGGGATTTCAGTAGCGAACTTTGTGCCAAACACCGAAGAGGAAATCTAACTACTTTGCAGAACGAAGTCCTACTTTTGCCAGCCTCTTTTCGAGGGCACACAAGAGGATTCAAAACTGGACTGAATCCTCTGCTGAGCCAAGTCTGAGTTCGGGGCCATATGGTTAAAACACCAAATTCCCCTTGACTGGAACCACCTAAAAGCTGCTAATGGATGAGCTGACTCAGGCTGCTGCCTGCCACGTAAAATGTAGCTGTATGTGGGTCAAATGCTACCAGAAGACCAAACAATTTACTCTACGGAGGAGCCAAAAAATAACTCCAACCTCTTTTAAACTGACTGTATTTTTTTCCTTCACCCCATTCCGCGCAGGCACATCCATACACTCCTGCCACAACCTAGACAACATCCCCATGCTGCCTCCATCTGGGTATTACACTTATGGTTGGTCAGGAAACCAAAGAGGCCAACCAACAGTGATCAGTATCTCCCCAGCCGTAATGCTGCCTCCCATGGGTGCTGTCGTGAGACCACACTTGAAATAGGTGGAGCTCGGCCAGAAGTGCTGATGGAAAGTTTAACTACAAACTTTATACTTGTGCCCTGTCTATACATAACAGAAGCAAGAGAGAGGGTTACTGTTATTTAATCTAAAATCTGGCTCATTTCCTGGTAATAATAATTTGGACCATTAAGTGACCACCAAATACAGTCTCAGTCTTAGATCAAGCTTCTGCCATAGAAAATTTAACAGCAGAAAACTGTTTTATTGTTGATTCAGCCAGCATTAAAAATTAATACCTGGCAACAGCTGCTCCTGAGTTTTTGGAGGAAAAAAAAAGGTCCATGAATGCTAGTACAAGTGCAAACTGTAGTGATCCACTCTGGAAAGAAATTACCAGAGACAATAAATGAGACGTTTACCAGAAGAGAATTTAAAAAAATAAGATGAATTATGACTTGCCAGTTTTTCCTACTCATTTGTGTTAACTTCAAGTTAATGATTAAAAAATATTCAAATAATAATAGCAGGGATGTGTTTTGTGAATGAAAAATATTCAGTACTTCTTGCTTCTCTTTCGAAAAGGACCATATATAAAACAGCTAGCAACACTGTAAGATTACATATTTTTAAAGACTATAATAAAAAACCTCCTAATTTAATAAAGGCAGTCTACCAAATAAAAAGGGCACAAAATCAATTAAAGATGTGTAAATACCTTCACAATAAAGTTTGAGTAATAATAAATCAGTATTATAAACTTCAAATGCCTTTTTCTCATCCCAATTTGTTATGCAGTCTGACTTAAACCAAACCAGAGCACATGCCGAGGAAAAGAACATTAAGTGCCAGGTATTCTTCTTGCAGAAAATAATATATCTTAGAGCAGAGACTCAGTGTGAAAGAAAACAAGAAACAAACCCAGCCACAAGCACTGAAGAGCCAACAGAGGGAATATTTGCCTTTGTGCACTTATCTGGATTTGTAGATGTTTGTGAGGAGGCACATTTTTCCTCAATTTAAAATGAAATCTAAGTAGCTTAGAAAGAGGCTGGTGATAACAGAAGGAGAGCACAATAGATATTTATCTCTGTGATCAAATGGAACAGGCAAGGGATGGAAAGAACAATCTGTACTTGTAATCCCCTTGAGGAGGATCCCCTTCAGACACAGCTGGGTCACCTCCTTATCATGCAGGGGGTGACACTCACTACCACAGATGAGAAACCTCCATTCAGTCCTGTCAGAACAGCATCAAAACCAGCAACTGACAGTCAGGAACCTTATTCTACCATTAAACTATTAACAAATGAGGGCAGCACTTACTGGGAAGAAAATGAGATAACAACTTAATTTTCCACAGTGAGTTAGCCCGCAGAAGAATTCTGTTCATGACATGATAAAGATGCTCAAGCTGAAAGTCGGCGTGATGTGGAAAAGCTTCTAACAGTGGTGGTGTTATACCTATTCTACACATACAAACGTCTTGAAATGAAAGTGCCATCAATTTATCACATTCATTTAATCATTTTCACAAGGAATAACTTATATTAAAAAAAACTAGAGTGGAATAATCAAGTAGTAATTACCCTCATCTAGTACAAAGCACTATTTGTAGTCTTTAGTTTCTTGCAGATCAGTAGCATATCTGAAATGCAGGTTTATTGAATTGTTCAAGTATTTCTTTGAAATGTCAAAAAGTAACTACTTATGAAGAGGCCTTCATACAATCTTCTTATGTTCTCACCAGCTAGTTTGCTGCCACAGTCAGGCTAATTACTTGTCAAAGCCTCTTGATCATATTAAATACGGAAAAAACTCACAACAAAAGAAATGTAAAACAAAAATCATGAATTGGTCCTACCCAAACTGGAAGGAACAATAAATCAAAGGGATGTTTAAAAAAAACCAAATCAACCCTTAAAAATGCAAATTGGCAGGTTCTAAGAATACATTTAATTATTCATCATGCATACAGCTTGAAAAATGATAATAAAAATTTAAAAGCATTGCTGCCTGACTTTTTAACAAGAACTGTACACTTGCGTAGATGCAGGGGAGCACCAACTCAAGTTTGATAGATTGGTCAGTATTCTGGCCCCCCTGGCTGCAGGTATTCCCTTCAGCCCCAGGAAACGATGGAGTTCCACTGGGTGGTAAACTTGCAAGATCAAAGATGTCACAAGGGACTTAAAGGGTGTTCTGGGAGATATGCCTTGATACCTTTTCTATTGCTCTTTTTTTTTTTAATATAGATGACAATTTGCAGGTGTTTGGTTCCATTTAATTTTAAAGTGAACTTCCAGAAATGTGAAGGAAGATATATATGTAAGTGTGAACAAAACCATGAGCGACATAACATCACCAAGTAGGAGCCCTCCAAAGGCCGACCCAAATCCCACTGACAGCTACTACTGATGAAGCAAAATCTTTAGTCTTCAGTCAAAGTATTAAGTCTAAAGACTACTACACATGCAGAGGCAGGTGGGTTCCAGAATCTCTTTACAGCTCTGGAAAAGTCTCTAAATTAAAAGGAAAATAATGAGAAATAAGTCCACATCGAAACACAAATCATGAGGATTCAACTCCACACAGACACATGCAGAAGTGTGTACATTGCTTGGAAAACAAAGCATACGAGTTTTTCAGGTTCATACTCAGAAGATGACTTTCCAGCTGAGTAACAAGACTCTCCTCCCAAGCTTTTTTTTTTCCCCTCTCCTTCAAATGCAAGAGCTGACAGCTGCAAGCTCAGCATAAACAACTAATATCAGAAAACACGGCATAAAATAGAACATCTCTTGGATAGGGGGCTGAACCAGAAGTAATTTGTGACCGGTCACTTTAGTTACATAAAGTGCACCACAGATGCTCTTAACTCCCCTTAATGTAATAATGATCAGGTCTTACAAAATCTTGGAGCATTTCAGTGAGGTTCAGCACAACCTGCTAATGCAGCTGAAGGTGCGCAGTTAGGACAGGATCAGGAGCTGAGGCTGTCAAACACCTCCTCACAAGACAGCTTTTACATAACAAGGCATTCCTTCACCACCAGCTCGTCTGCAACCACAGCCAGCTGTTCAGAATTTTTGTTTGGCAGATGTGCACATGACCAGAGCTGTCAGAAGTCTCACAGATTACAGATCCCTCATTTCACCTTGCTAGTGCGGGATGGCTCTGGGACAACACAACGCAGTCGCAACTCTTTTTTAGGAAGAGGAAAAAAGTAACCCAGCCCTCTTCTGTAAGATCATCTCTTCCTTTCTAAATTCAACCTAAACTAAGCAGCCAAGACAGCAAAAGGGTTCTTGAGCACCACCCTCACTCCCTTCTGTATTTTGTGAGCATTCTGCAGTCATTTATGGGCTAATGAAATGATGGGTTCTACCTGTTTTTATGTCAAGTAATTCCAGAACTTACCAGACTATTAAGAGCTCAAATGTACATGTTCAACTAAGCAAAACAGCTGCAGATTAGCATTGTAGAAAACAAATGGGCTTTACCTTCCTTTGTGAGGTCTTCCTCTCTCTGGCACACCTGCAGATGTCCTTCGGTTCACGGTGGAATAATCAGGATCCAGTTCATATCCTTCATCATCTACTCCAAGGCTGCGGTTATCATCTTCCAGTCCATAGGGCTCAGGCTGGAAGCGTTCTGGTTGAGAGCGGTTCAAGTCAGCGTTGCTACCCACTGGCACCTGAGGCTGGGCAACAGGACCATAGTTATCCCTTCTGCTTGGCAAAGTGAAGCTACCATCATCTGGCCTGTAACTGTTTCCTGGCATGTAGGCATAGCGAGGACGGTAGTTGACACCACGAGATAAGCTGCCATAGTTATCAGATAGATCTCCATAGCCATCGTGACCAATATAAGGGCGATATTGGCCTTCATGGCTTTCAGCGTAAGAATCATTGTAGCTGTTGTAAGATCTGGTTAACGTGGAAGATGCTTGCGGTGTGATGTACCTCTCCCCATTCTTCATGTACCTTCTGTCTATTGAATCTGTGTAGCTGCCCATGGGAGATGAGCCATCCATGGATGGCAGGCCATCAGGCCCAAGCGGCACCTGACGCACTGTTCTGGTGGTGACTGTTTTGACCATTTTGGTAACCTGTGAAGAAGCAGCGAATAAACACGTTAATTTTCTCCTTGCTGCACAATGTGATGAGACTTACAGAGCTAGAACAGTAAAACGAGGAGAGCACATCCCAAAGCATACTACAGCGACATGCCTGCTGAATGGAAGCATCAGTGTGAAGAGTTCATCTATTAGGTTTAGGATTTAATAGTGGGGAAATATTTCTATAAAAAAGCTGAAAAGACTCATCATAGAGCCAGAGTTAAGCGCACTCTGGGGCTCTTACTACCAAATCAAAACCTCTGCAGCCATGTGACAGTGCATGGAAGCAGTACAAAGTCATTTCGCCAATTAAATTTGTCCAAAATGTTTTCACAAGGCATCTTTCCTAGAGCAGATTTTACAACATTGAGGAGCCACAGCCTGTCCTCCCACACTTAGCATAAATACCACATCACATTCTCTAGTTTGACAGAAATAAAGTTACATGCTCTTGCCTGATCTATACCATGATACGGTGTCATTCCATTATTTTGGTGGCATTATTTGGCAAAAACAAACACTTGTGCCACACAGCTTTTGCAACTGCAACTACACTAAACACGCTGGGCTAGACAAGCTTGTTTGAAGAAAAATCTGTATTCAAATACATCTTTTTTCTTCCTATAAATCACATGTCATTTCAACACAGATGGAATTAGACTATTTCACATAACTGACAAAGACTGGAAATGGAAGTGTCCAGAGGGCACTTGTGTTCAGAGTTTCTTGCTAAAGGGCAAGAACAAAGACTGCTCGGGAGTTTCCAAGAACACTCTGTCTTCATGGAAGAGGGCCGGGAATCTGCGTAAGACAGTGCCAGACAAAAGCCACTACTATTTACAAACGAGTAAAGGACCTTCTGTTTTGGTTGGTATCTGGGGTCCATCAACTTCTGTACTGTCTTCCAGTGACCAGCAAAAGCTGTTTTGCGGAGAACATAAAGTCTAGCAGAAGCCAATCCATCCCTAACCCTAATAAAGTTAATTTAATCTACAAAAAGTTACCCTAACCATAGCAAATGCTGATTTTCCCCCCTGTGTAAAAAACCCCAACCAACCAACAAAACAACGCACCCACAAAGATGAGAGGGGGAATCAATCAACCAGAGAGTATTACACACAGGGAGGGGAGGAAGACAAAACAAAATTGTTAAGAGAAATTCTGGGTTTCTAAAGCATTACAGAGGTAAATAAGCACAAGTAAATGACATTTTCTTCATGTAAGCTGCAGAATGAAATGTGTACTTCAAGAGAAACAGTAACTATAACATGTATTCCTGGACTGCTCAGTGGCTCTGAGCAACATTTTGACCTATAGCCTCTGATTTAAACATTTAGATTGGCATCAGATTAGCCAAGCTGCTGCTAAAACAAAATAATTTAGAGTGCATCTCTTGAAGTGGCTCCAGACATGTCCTCTAGTCAGATGTTTTCCCCCAAATAAAACAAAATCACCCAAACAGCATTTCTTTTCCTACAGACATCTGTGATCAAATGATACTTCAGCCTAATGAAGTAATGAAATCCTGCAAGACTGAAAGCAGCACAAACGGCTCTGCACCACCAGCATAATTAAACAGCATCACAATGCTGAATAAAGCATAGCCAGGTACCAATGCGAGCTTAGTATCTAACATAGGCCAGAGCTGAAAAAAATTTTCCTCTTCAACCCAAAGAGGTTTCCTTAGCAAGTAAACATCAGGAAAGATGCCAGCTTCCACGCCTCCAAATCTTCTCTTTTCCTCCCCCCCTTTTTTTTTTTAAAAGCACACATTTTAATAACTGAAACTAGAAGCTAAACATGTATTTTGTGACATAGAATCCAACAGCGGCTTTTGCCCACTACCTGTGCATAACATTCTATTTCCACTCAGTTATCAGCATGACTGCTGCCACGGCATTTATAAAACTAGACAGCTTTTAGAGAAGGAAAAGAATTGGCGTAGCTTACAGTAGCTCTTTGTAAAGTGGACATACACAAGGCAACGCAGCTTAGAATTCTCCTACTGAAGTCTGAAACAAAAGTTGTATTCAAATACTTTCATAAGTGATCTTGTAGCAGTAGAAAAAGCAACATTTCTCAGGCCTGAAACACGTTGAGTTTTGCAAAGCAATGACAAAACTGGACACGAAGTGCTGGGCCTCTGTGCTCCCGAACCTGGGAACCAGTGATGGGAATAACAGGAAGGAAGGTAGCATTTCAACAACGGGATGAATCACAAATGGATACTTCTGCCCAGGAAAGAACAAAGAGGCAGCTTTCTAGATGCCAGGAAGAGCACTGGCATAACCTCACAAAGCCCTTTCTTTCAGCGGTGTGTCACCAGGAGCCAGATATTTCAAATCTAATTCCGAGTTTCTCTTTTCAAGCCATATGTTGCCAGGCTTGTGTAGTTTCTCCTGTGTAATTTTTCATAAAATCATCAAGATCAGACAATGCAAGATACCTAATAAACCATGTCTGGCTGCAGCAACAGCGTGAAAAAAAGGAACATGATTTGACCTGCAGAATCCTTGGACAAAGGCTTTGCAGTGAAGGTATCACTGCTGTATGTCTCCACCCAGCACTCCTACCGCCAGTTCTGGATTCTCACTCATTTTTGACTGTTTCCTTTTTTTTCTTTAAGAATCACTGTTATTGTCAAATCAGGATGAGGTAATAATGCAGAAATGTTAGGGCAAGGACAACTGTCTACAAATATTCAATACATGTACACAAAAAAGACAAAGCAGAATTTCAGAACGCTTTGAAAATCAATTCCTAGACAATCTGCTCCTTACATTTAATGAGGTTTTCACCATGCTGTAGTACTCTACAGCATTTTTACAGAGGTTTTTGTTTTTTAAATATATGACCAATACAGACTGCAGGACATTCATTTCCAATTTTTTCCAAATTTGCCTTATTTCCCATCTTCCAGACCAACATAGACAAGTTTTCAAAGGCCGTGGCTAGTCAAAACAAAACACTTTGCATCAGCCAGCACATGTGAGAACAAGTTCACAATGTTAGCACCGCTTCACCTCTATCATTTTCTGAACGCTGCCACTATTAACGAGTGGAAAGGATCAGGACGATCAAACCCCCCTTGTCAGACAATAAAAAGGAACATTTCACTCAACCATTAAAGTACACATTTCTCATAGCATAAAAGCATTCAATAATGCTCAAGGTGGTACGGTGGGGGAATCAGACCAAGTCCCTGTATTTTGAGAGTATTTGCACTCATGCCTCATTTGTCAGGGACACTGAGACAGAAGATTTATTATGTGATAAACAGACTTTGTTGCCTACAGGACAATAAAGGGAAGCTTTTAGGAAGTAATTAGCCAGCACACAGAGGCAGGTCCATTTATTACGTTTCCAAGCAAAGAAAAAAAACCAAAACACCACAACAGAACAACCAACAACAACAACAAAAAATCCCGAACAAAACAAACATCTTGATTTCAGGAAATCCAGCTCAAGGGAATATTTAATTTATATTTCTTAAAAGAACAGAGGCAGCCTTGCACAGCTGACAGCACAGTAATCTTCTCTCCCAACACTTTTGTGGTTTCCTTAATACTGATGCATTAGCCAGAGAGAACAAAGGTATTCCAAGTGGGAGTTCCAGCAGACTGTCTTCTCTGAGAGACACCTGATCCTTCAGAGGCACCCAATCTTCAGGAATATTTATTAGCATGAACTCCTCACTACAGATATGCTCTAATGAAAAATTTAGAGATACAAATTACTTTGAGAAAGTGTAATTTGACTTCCTCTGTTTACTTTCCATCTCTAAAGAAAACCTGTTTAAAGAGGTTTTTTTTAGCTTGAGTACAAATCAAAAGTGCTCAAATTGTTTCAGTGCTACAATCTCAGAGTACCAGATGAAAGCTTCAGATGAAGAGGTTGTCTGAGTATGCTTAAAAAATATTTGCAGTTCTTTATTTCCTGTAAACTATGTTAAGGTTTCAACCACATAAAAAAATAAATAAATAAAAAGTTCTAATATACACACTTATTGAAGCTCTCTAGAACCAAAATCTTACGAGACTGCAAGTGGGTGCTTTCATCACTGCTCCCCCTGCCCCAGAATATAACTACATGTCAAGGTTACCGACCTTGTTCTCCCCCCTCCAGA
Source organism: Psophia crepitans (assembly GCA_013399095.1). Taxonomy (NCBI): domain Eukaryota; kingdom Metazoa; phylum Chordata; class Aves; order Gruiformes; family Psophiidae; genus Psophia; species Psophia crepitans. The sequence continues at coordinate 1,139,422 of VWZZ01004918.1, read as the reverse complement.
CAGCAATTATTTTTGTTAAGTAATTCCCCTACAGGTCCTATCATAACATTTTCACTAATACTGTTTCTGGCAATACATTTGCCAGCAGAACACAGAGAAAATACTCACTCATTTGAAGCAGCTTCTGTATTTTTCTGTCCTTCCTCCTTCTATTTGTTTTGAAGGGTGGGAGAACAAACACGAAAATATCCAGCGATTGGATTTTTTGGATGGTACAAGTAGATCCCTCAAAGTGTAGAGGGATCAGACATAAAAGGAAAAAAAAATATACTGAGATTTCAGATGAAGCGGGCTATCATGGTTAAATGCAGCCATGTTAACTAGTATCTGTAATTTTCCCTTCCATTTTGTTATTGAAGTTGGGTTTGTTTTGCCTTTTTTTTTGATAAATTAAGTACACTACAAAAGCTGACAGGGCTAAGAATTTTGTTGAAACTATGTCATAAAACAAAAAACAGATGAGAAGGAAGGCACAAAGATAAAAGCATTCGACATTTCTGAGAGCTTATTTTTGAACTATGGACGATGAAAATTAATCAGCCCAAGCAGGCGGAAACTATTACCTTTCTATTAAATGCTGTGTAAGAACTGGCCCCGTAGGTTTTCAAAACAACAGCTCAAATTTCTCCCCTTCAATTTTAAGCTTAACGTTTCACATTTTGAAAGGACCCTCAACTTTGGCTGAAATCCATTCCTGTTCTATCACCTAATTCCCTCGAATTTTCTGCGAAGTTTTGAAGGACTGCATGTGGGGGTACCTGGCACCCTCACAACCAGAGAGTTTCAGTCACAAGCACTTTCCCATCGCTGCTGCTGCTGGAAGCGGGAGCAGCAGTTCATCACTGCTGCAAAAGATCTGGCCTTGCTGAGTATTAGAAAGCAGAAGGCAAATGGATGGACTACGAATTAAACCACTTTGTATACAGATGGATTTCACAGTTTGTTATCATAAAACGTAATTTTCAATTAATAAAAGTGACCTAAATCTCTCCAGTCTTTTAGCATTTCAAAGATAAAAATAAGAGGTGCCTAAAGAAAAAAAAAGTGAACATTAACACAAGCGCACACACACCTAATTTGCTTTACTGGCTCCCTTTAACACGTGGCAGTGTTCCAGCGACAGGCAAGAGGTGGCAGTCCTCTCCCCAAGGTCACTTTCACTGTTTCAGTAAGATAGGTATTTGGCTTCCAGAGAGATTATAAGTTGAAGTATTATCTGCTACATCTTTTGTGCAGTGAATGTTACGTAGGGACTTAGTACAGCACTAAGAGAATAACCGTTTGGGGAAAATTACTCAGAGATATCTCATTTTGAAAAGGCAGATGTTCTCTATTTAAAATATGTCAAATATTAAATTCTATTACCCCCTCTCTTCCTGCTTCACTGCTATAGGCATCTTCAAAGATGTGGGGAAATACACAGCAAAACTGTCAATGCTGCTAGATTAAGGTTGTTTACTTAATAAGCTATTGAATAGAATAACCTCTATAAATTATGGTTTTCAAATAATGGGGGAAGGGTGAGTAAAGGAACTGCAGCATACAGGAGCGTTCACGTCTACAGCTTTTGCCGTGCTTCATTTCTAGAGGAGGAATTTCAGAGGCATCACTCTCTACGAAGCTAAAGATTCACACATATTTAGCAAAAATAAATGGCAATTTTCTTTTGAAGAATCAAAAAAAAATGCATATTAAATGGCATTAGGTTGCCTAATCCCCGCATAAACCATTCCGCAAAGAAAGCATACATTTGGAAAACATGTCTGCTCCTTTTGGCTCTTAAAAACTGCTGCTGCTTTCTTTGCAAGACAACCATGCTGGAGATTGTGACTGGCACTGTCCAGTAGAGCCTTCTAGTTCCAGAGGTTATAAAAATAGGTTCTAAATCCTTCCTCAAAGCAGCCTAAAACAGGCACAGCAATGTACAGCATAAAAACCTGTATTTGTATGTTGTGCTATCTTGATTTAACTCATTGTTCAAAGTAAATAGAAAAAAGAGAGCTGATCATAAACCCAACTCCTCTAACATTTAATGAGCACAATGTGACCATCTCAACTTTAAACATCATCCTTATTAAGTAACAGATTAGATATCACTGAAAATAGATGTGAGGATTCCCACCACAGGAAATGTTGCTCCTTTCCAAGGAAAAGAAGTACGCACACACTAAAACCAAGGCTGGATTCACGTGGGCGTTTTTTGTTTGGTTGGCTTGGGTTGGTTGTGGGGGTTTTTTAGGGGGTGGTGGTGTGTGGTGGTTGCTTTTATGTTTTTTTTTTGGTTTGGTTTGGTTTTTTTTTAAATCTGGAGGACAACAGGCAGAAACAGAACAGTAGTTCTGGGCTCAACAAAGATCCTACTACTGTATGCTGCATGCCTACAAACATGTGTTTGCATCTCTCATCCCAGAGAAATGCTTTCCTTCACTGTCCTCATCTGAGGACCAAGGTCAGAATTTTGCCAGTGCACAGAAGTACCAGGAAACTTCATTTTCTCTGTCAGGCTCTCACATACGATAGCATGACCTGTGAAAGTACTAAGATGATACCGATTAGAAGGGATAGTAAGTTGATGCCAATTAACTCCAGGACACTTAACTGATGCTACTAAACCCCAGTGACAAGTTTCATTTTCACATTGCAAAAAAGCAAATACAAGACCAATGTGATTTAAAAAAACCCAACTACTCTAACTTCAGACTTATATATATGAGATGTTAAATCTATGCCATATTATCTATCACAGCAAGGAAAAGTCAAAACAAAACCATTTCAGGGACACCCACCACCTCAGCAACGTCACAGCACTTCTCTTGACACAGTTAGGGCTAAGCCAACCCCATCTGTATTTTGACATTTCAGAATCACTCTTCACAACAACTGGATTTACTTATCTATTTTTCAGATTTGGTCTTTTTAGCAACGAAATACTAGGAAACACCTCCAGATGGTATATAAGTTGAAGCAAGGAGCATTGTTTGAAATGACATAAATGCAGAGGAAACAGCTATGCACCTTTCCCCCATTCCAGGGACACTTCAGTGTCAGGAATGAATTCCTGTAACAGGAGAAAGCCTTGCTCTTTAAAATGGAACAATAGCTCCAGGGTTGCTTTTTTTTCAATTTGCTTTTCTTATATGCAGATACAATGTCTGCCACTGTCCTTTTCTGTGGGAAGATCGAAAAATAGCGTGTACACCACACATACGAGAAAATCACACCCTTTATGCTATGACAAACATGCAGCTTTATCAGTGGCATGACTGTTTCAGAAAAACTATTTCATTCCGTGCGTCCTGTTATCTAGGGACCACTGCATGGCCTCTCCTCTATTTTTATAGTCGCATTATCATTTTATTCCCTTGCATAGCTCCACTTACAGTCTCCTAAAACTATGCACTACTATTAGTGCATATAAAAAGTTGTCCATCATGACTGTAATTTTATCACTTCCTTCCTGTAAATAAGTTGTTATTGTTGTTGCTGCCACTAGAAAGAAAACATTTCTTTCAAATAAGTCAACAGATTAAATACGTTAGATTGTTTGAAGAGCTAATAAAAATTCGGAATTTTTTCTTGTCTGTTTTGTTTTTAAGAACTTTATCACCTTCCACCAGTGAGAAAATAGGCCAGTTATATTTATCTTCTAACTAATTGCAACAAACATTAAACCAGATACTCAGTTTATAGCAATGTGTGCAGGCCCACAGACCACAGGAAATCAACATTCATTTACTCCAACCTGAGGATCTGATGTCCTGAACAGATATCTTAAGAGGACTGCAATTCTGGAACACCAGTAAAAATAAACACTGATTTATGCAGTGACCTCTGTTCAACTCCTTTTAACACAGAAAGCAGCTGGATAGGTTCGGGTTTTTTTAATCAGTGCTGCTCAGAAGTTTTTAGAAAGGGCATCACCCTTAATCTTTCAGAAGACCAAAACCTAACAAGGATGTCAGCTCAACTTCCAAGACCCACATGACAAGGTGTATTAGTGTCCCAGTGGTACCCGAAAGCATGTGAGGCAGCCATGAGCATACAGCAGTTTCTCAGCAGAGTTGGCAAAACTACCTTACACAAGGGAAGAAAAAGACATCAGGAAAATTAGAACATATGCAACACCTGTAATCCAGGAGAACCTGAGGTACAGGTCACTTGAGAACACACCCAGCTTTCCCCATGCATTAATTCCATTCACAAGATTGATGCAGAATTTAAATGTTCTGGTGTTATTTAAATAAGATGTTTCTTGTTCTGAAGGACAAATACACATAATCACATATTGTTATTACAGCTCGTAACTAATTTGAAGACATATTTCTAAGCACATTTTCCTTAGCTGTAAAGTAATTTACTCCAAGCCCTACCAACTCATCTAATTCTCACATCACCATATGTGTTTGCAGGGCAATGCTGAGAACTGTATCAGTAAAGTGAATCTTAAAAGAATAAACAGTCTAGGAAGGGGTTCTATGTTTTTGTTTGGTTAACCTGGATAATTTCTTCTGTTCAGTTCACAGCTCCATGAACAGCTGTATCAGCACAGCTGGTTAGGAGCAACCCAGGCATAGAAGAGAAACTGAAAAAGCCATCAACTCAGACTTGCTGGCAAACAACATTCAAAAATCACTGAGGATCACAATAGCATGACTGTCATCACTCATGTTACTTCCTGCTATTTTTATTTTGTGATTAGGTGGTATTTTGCTAGTTTCCTCATTGTTTATTAACCTCTCACCTTGGTTTCAGTTCTCCTTGTGGTTCCATCTTCAGAAGTGACAATCGACACGTGGGAAGTGGGAGTGCCTGGGTCTTCCTCCACAGTAACTGTCTCTTCCACCATTTCTTGAGGCTCTTGCATCATTGCTATTGATGTCTGGTTACTGGGGCTTTGTTCCTAAAGAAGTAGGTAAAGAAAAAAAAACACAAACTTTTCACTTGTACCATCATGGTGTAACTAATTCTATTGATTTCAGCGTTCTCAACTGACAAACACATTTTACCCAACAACTTGCAAGCAGATTCACAGAAAGTATTTACTGTCTCAAAAAAGCATGCTGCAGCTATGCTGGTATGACTGGGCTCAGCTCACTAAATGGAAGTCATGTAAAGCATCTATCACGGACTTCATATTTATAGGCAACCTACTACAGACTAAGAGACTGCTACCTTGTATTTAAACCTGCTTTAGCTTTCTCTTCAATGCCCAGCATGGGAGGAGTGGAAATTTTGTCTGTAAAAACATTCATTCAGTTCCGCAGTGAACAGGACCATTGGCTTTCAGAGCAGTTAATCTTACACACCATTAAAAGTTTATTTCCATTTGATAAAATACACTCAGTTGCAGACTACAGAAGGCTATAAAACATCAAGACCTACTATTAAACTGACACCTTTCTCAAACTGTCCAAAGCAACAATAATTTTTTTTAAAAAAAGGATAGCTAGTGATTAGCAGCTGAATTATGTGAAATGCTACCCTTCTGACATCTTCCCTTCACTAAACCCGTAAGATCTAACTGCTATAAGCTTATTTAAAATTTATAACAGATAGACAACATAAAGAAACACTAAACAGAAAGAAAGTACATCAAAGGCCAGCTCTTGCAGGAATACTGCCCACAGAGAGTACTTCTGCTGCTCGCCCGCACTAATGTCTGAACTTTCCTTTTCCTCACGCAACAGCTTGTCTCTGCAGAGAAACCAGAGAAGCCCCCCTTTGGTGGATGAACGCATGTCAGAAGTTTCACAGCAAGTGGCCAATAAAGAACCAGCTTACTTACCGAGAAATAAGACTTATCCCCAGCATTATGAATCCTCAACTATGTAAAATGAAATGACAGACTCTTCATTTCAATTTTCTTACATGCCCTGAAGGCATCGGGCTACACAGGCCTCAAAGCCAAAACAGGGCTTCTATCCGCACATCTTGTCAAGCACACACACAAAGAACATCCTGTATTAAAGGATATACACACACACGCAAATATACACACAGAGACACACTTCTTTTTTTCATTTAAAAAAAAAAAAAAAGATGACAGGACTGACAGGGGGCCCTAAATTGCAAAGTGAACACACTTTCCCTGAAGAAAACACCGTAGGCAAAGTGAGTATACTTTTTCACATCACAGAGAAACAAAATGATTGGGATGAAAACGTTGCCATGCAGGTGCTCAGTCTAATTACACAAAGATTTACAATATTCTCTACCCATGAGCAGCTTTTTCTTTTTTTTTTTTTTCCCCCTTCATTTCATGCCGGTGAAGAACTTTGGATTGCTCCCTTCGCTGTGCCATGTTTGTGCAAGGCCTGAAGGCCCGTATCCTGAGCGACCTTATGCTACTGCGCAGGAGCAGGGTACTGAGGCCTCATTAAGCTCCACAGGGAAAAGCGTCATTTAATCCTCGTGTGATCTATAATTTCCTTTGAAACAAGCTGAGATGCCCCTGTTCAGTTTCCTTTACTGACAGCTGTATTTTGACATTCTGGAACTTGGACTTCAGTAAGGAAGCTGCTTTCATTTTCAGGTAAGTGCTAATATTAACCAAGGCCATGACAATAAGCCTCAGGCAATCACCTCAGTCAAAATGCAACATGGACAGTCTTCAAAGATAACACATGCTTGACCACCAGAGGTGACAGAAGCAGGCACTACTTCCATTTCTAGTGAAACAACAGAGTAACTCAGGCTACAGAATCAATCCATGAGAATAAAGCTTCTGAAATCCTAAAGGAAGTCACTCCTTCCAGTCTGCAGCGCTTAATCATTATGGCCAATAACTTATGATACACACCGAATTCTTTATGGTAGGGTTCAGATGTCAGACTGTGTCTTCTGCCCGCAGCTTCAGAAGGGAAACTAGCTCCTGGGACAAATATATCAATCCCTTCACAGTTCTCACGAGGATACGATATTCTAACTGCCTCTGCCTTTTCCCTACCCCACAGTAAAGCTTCCCTCTGAACAGCAGAATTTACACATCATCGCAATACAGTAAAGACTCAGAACTTCTATTCATCTTCATGCAACCCCAGCCTTGCCAACAGCAAAGAAGCCAGTTACATGTAGAGATTTTTTCCATTACACATTGTCCTTGCAAAACTTCTCATAATCTCCACGGCATTGAATATGAAAACTGCTTCAAGGTAGGACCTTCTCACTCCTCTCACTCACATACGTACATACACACATCTCATCCATCATCCTCATTTCTAGCTGCATCTTGAGGTGACGGCATGAATTTGCGTCTCTTCGTTACCCTCTAGATTCTTCAGAAGCAAACTCTACCTTGTGACAAACAAATCCGAGGAGACGGAAGGTGGAAAGAAGTATTTTGCTCTGAGCTTTCGCAAAGCTGCTTCTTTATGAAAAAAAGTCACCCTTTGTATTCAGACTGCCTGTGGGCAAAGGAAACCTTTAATGTCGGGCACTTAAATATGAGCAAATTGCAAACTAGAGCATATTGACTTTAAACGAGCACTGCACTAGTTTTTATCCTCTGGCCACTTCTAAAATGAAGATTCAGAGAGATTGGGTACAGATCTCCATTCCTATAAGAGAAACTATTGTAAGCAAGAGACTCCCCTAACCATTAGAAAGAACAAAAGCCTGCAAAGTTCAACACAGACAACTAATCAGACTGCATCTTCTTGTGTCCTCCTTCTTATTACGTGAGCTACTGAGGAATGCAGTTAAGCAAAGGGGATGGTATATCACCCAGCTTTCTCTTCCCTGAATTAGCTTAAGGAAGCAGTTCTTTGATCTCCAAAACCAGTACTTTCTCCACATCACTAACGTGGAGTTGTCACAAGCTAACATTAATGTAGAAAAGATGCAAAGATGTTGTTATCTGTTCTTAGTTTCCATCATTAAGGATTTCAGGTCATCACAAATTGCAGAAACTGGGCCACACTACCCCTTTCAACCACCTTCCTCTGTGCTCAGCTTCTAAGTCAGTATTTAGGACGCTTTTTTGTTAAATACATCTCAGGATCTCAGATTCCAAACATTTGGCAGACAAACCTCATTATTCAAAGCAAAACACAAGTTGCCAGGTAGAGGTGGAACATGACACACCTAATGAATAACCCTACCAGTAGTTCCCTGCCTGCTTGAGGTCGGCAATTCCAGGTTAGAGCAACACATCCTCCCCTTTGTTTACCTTGCTGGGGGCTTTCAAAGCAAAAGCAGCAGATGATTCCTCTTTTCCTACCACACTGGCCAAGACTCTGTGGTCCTTCCTGTACTGTCAAACAAGAGCGTGTTCCCCAGCACAAGAGGGATAGGCTATGCCACAGAAATCGCTGCCATCAGCTGAGCATCTGAGAAGACCAAATCTAAGAGGGAGCTTCTTTCCAGTCCTCTTAATGGGAGACCATCAGGATCCTTGACAGTTCCTGCAGGTTGGAGGCTCCCTCCTCCTCCAGGGACCTTTGAAACACTCGAGGCACAGCCAAACTACAGCAGTGGTGCCAGGGAGCACCAAGGGCTAGCGGCTGCCTGAGGTGGAGATGGCTGGGCAGAGGCCTCGCTGGCTGGGGTTCATTTCCACAGCACCCGAGGAAGGACATGTCTGAGGCAGCAGCCAGGTCCAAACAAAAGACAGTATCACAGGGATGAGGGAGGCTCAATGTCAACCTGGGAAACAAATCTGCAGGTCAGGGTTAGGACCAGGTCCAGTGGCAGCCAGGTAGGTCCACAGTGCCAAGGCAGTCTGAGGTCCAGCTGGGAAATCAGAATGCAGGTCAGTGTCTGGATCAATGGGGTCCACAGCCAGGCACAGGCATGGCTACGGCTAAGCTGGAGCCTGGTGCTCCTCCAGCATAGCCCAAGCATGGACTGAGGGCCCAGGGCTGAGTCTAAATAAAGCTCCCAGGCCTCTGGGCTGGGAACATGGGTGGAAGCCCCACATGTAGCTGGTCAGGGCTACTGAGGGATCCCCACAGCCCCTCTAAAATGGCAGCAGGAGTTCTTGTGCAATAAACACATTTCAAGGTGATAATCCCCCTAAACTACTAAGCATTACCCATGAGGTCCTTTTCAAATGATGATTTTTGGCTCCTTCCAAAAAGATGACAAACACCACCAAATTATGAGAACAGATTCCAATTCAGTTATTGCATATGGTGTCAGTAGTCACAGCTTTTCTCCCTGCTTTTTTGAGTACCGAATGAATCCTGTCCTGTTGATCCGTGCCTGCATTTCCAGCATACTTTAAAAAAGCCAAGCTATTTAAAAGGCAAAACAACAATAAATTTATCCCCAGCCTGTAAAAGTTAAGTGCAGATGGAACAGCTAAAGACCTTGTAAAATAAGAATCATAAAATAACAGTAATTCTTGTTTTGTTAAAAACCAGAGTGATTTACCATTTAGGGCACATATCTCCCAGGGCTTATTTTGCATTAGAATACTACAGCTTCTATAATCATCACCATTTCAATTTCTAGAGTTATATTTCCATCAAAATAGCTATTTTATATCTTTTTTAATAAAAGAATAACCTCCCCCAGGAGGATCAGACATCCTACTTTAAGACAGTAAACAAAGTTCTTTATTCTCTGCCTATGAAACAATTTTAAACAGTCTGGAAATAATAGAAAATTGCAGGAGATTATTACTTCCACTAAAGCAGTCCCTCTTTAAAAACACTGAAAACATGTGCACCAAGTCATCACTCTCCCAGAGATCCCCCTTGTTCAGTGGATTGCAATGCAGGCTATTCAGGCTACTGCTTACTCCAGGCTACTGTCAGAAACCAAATTTGAAGGGTTTTGCAAAGCACAAAGGCTGGATTCCACACCAGTGGACATACTCGTCCTCAGTCGACCCCAGCACAGACAAAGCTCAAGTGTATCAGCTCCTGTGAAACACATTACAAGGCTAGACATAATTAATGGCATTGGACAACAACGCTAATTGAATTAAATGTAGATTCTCTCTCCTTCTACTACTCTTTGTTTAAATTACTTATTAAAGGTTCAAATCCTGCAAAGCATGAGATTACACGTAAGTGCAAAGCAGACAAACATTGGCATCATCAGAGTCAAGTCTTCGGCTGATGTTCTGCCCCCTTGGTGTCCTTCCAACTTAGGTTTGCACTTCCAGTTCAGCCATGCCCTCAAGCTGTTATTTGCTGAAGGCATGTGGAGAAGTAAAAAAGGCAGGCCTGCAGGAACACACCATTTGAAAAAGTCTACCATACGATTGGTATCCCAATTGGCCATCAAAAAGGAAGAATATCACTGTGGAGCTTGTTGAACTTGGCATATTTGTGGCAGCCCTTTCTCCAATAAAAGATCCAGTTCCCCAACAGCTGAAGACTCTCAAATCTGATTACTATCACATCCTGATGCCCCGTCAGACCTCTCTTTCACCACAGCATGACAAGCCCTGCTGTGCTCTCTACCCTGGATTTGGGCAGAGAGCTTTTAGAACATCTCAGTAGTGCAATAGCTGGAATCAGAGCTAACCAGCATTTGCACATCACCAAGCTTGTACCATCTGAGAGACAGCCATACAGGAGGCTGTCTTACTCCTTTTAGATCATGCTTCAGGAACAGAGAAACAGGTAAGCCCTCACATACAGCAGTGTTTGCACTACAGCAAGGCAGGACACCTTCCGGAAGAACATGGAAGCCTTATGTTCAAGGACTGCACTCCCCCAGTTCAAAAACCACAGCAAGGTCCAGGTCTTCAGCACCAAGCCCAGGTGGTCACTCACACCTATCCAAACTCTTCACAAACAGGGGACACACTGCTGCACAGAGGACAAATGATGACACAATTCAGGCAAAAGGGCTCTGGAACAACAAAAAGTACATGGACCAGCATGTACTGAAACCTAGGCAGTATGCAGTGATGGAAGGAGAGCTTGCAAGACAGACAATGGTTTTAAGATGGGAATGCACAAGTATCTGCTCTGCTGCAGATAAACTGATCTCCATTCAGTAAGCCTACTCCTCTGGTTAAATGTCATGTGAAACAAAATGTGTATTTTATACATATATATAAATATATATATGTATATATGCAGTGGATTCAGCTCACTTCAGTGTGAACCCAAACACATTAACCTATGCCAAGTTCTAAGCTCTCCATTAGAGCTCTCACACAAGCTCTACCCTAAGGCTGGTCAATTCAGAACATAAGGAAAATGTTAGCCCTAAATGAAAGGAGGCTGTCCTGGCATGGGGTACCAGAATGAACTCAGCCACACACCACAATGCACTAACTGTTTCCTGAACACTTACACACTTCCTTTGTCCTTTAGGAACACACACGACAAGCAACTAACAAATAATGCCAAGAGCTTTTAAAGCACCAAGGTTAAAAAGGAACATTTCAGCAACTGAAAAAACTCTCAACTACAGAAGTTTTGAAAAGCCACAAAGAGCAGCTTTTTTTGCAGGCAGGCATGGTAATTCACCATCTGAAGGCATCACACCTTTCAGGGAAAGCAAGAGGCAGAGGTGAAGGAGAAGGAATCAAAACCCAGACAAGGCCTGCAGTAGTAATATTCATCCCTCAAGTACTGCAAGACACACTGGGGTTCTGTTCAGCCACGCGGTAACTGCCCATCAACAGGGAACTCTACAGTGCTTGCCCAACGGTCAACAAAGAGGGCTTTTATGCTATTTTAAACAATCTGAAGTGTCTCAGTTAATGGAAGACCGGGCAATTGGCCCTCAACTATTTCTAATTGACTGGAATGATGGATGAAGCTAAAGGGAAAGCTGACCCACTGAACTTTTCCATACAGAGCTAGAAAACTGAAGGAGGTTGTAAACAGTTTATAAGAACAAGAAGTGGGTGAGGCAGAATCCCAGAGGCTTTGCTCCTCTCAACCTGCTGTTAAATTGTTTCAGACCAAGGAAAACAAAGAGCTTCAACTCAGAGCAGCAAACAACAAAAAAAAAGTACAGGGGAAGCCCTAAACAAATAGGGTATTTTTCCCATGCTCTCGTCCCCTTTCTCCAGCAGTTACTTAGCTCTGCCATGCAAGCTGGTCCTTTGAATCAGAAAGGGCAATTTGTCACTTTGACAAGCAAGACGTCTCTCAGGGCTCTGTACTGCCTTGCCCTGCTTTTCAGATTGACTGGGTGTTAACCAAAGATGTCAAGACATTACATCTCAGTCAGCTTCAACAGATGTGATAATATATACTTAAAACTTATGTGTTATTCAGTCCCACTAAACTATAGGTAATGCTCAGCAAATCACACATGCCCACTGATTTTCAGCACAACATCACTGGTCGCTCTTGCACTGCAAAGGGGCAATACTGCTGCAACGCGATAGAGCAGCCTGCTGACCCAAACTGCTCCTGGGAGGGAAGAGTAAGGACACACATCTGCCAGGTAGGGAAACGGATGCATAATAGGTTCAAATTCACAGCACCTTTCTTGAGGCACTTTAGCGAGGTATCTACATGCACAGTAACATAATTCTTCCCTTTTAGTCAAAAAGGGGAATAGAGGCTTCAGAGAACAGTTCAGATCTTGCACAGACTAAATCATCTCCTTGGACACATCCAGCTTTTGTCACCAAATCTGCAGGGAAATGACAGCAAGCACTTCAAGAAAGCAATGAAGCTGGGAGATGAATCCAAGCCTCAGAGCCCCGATGTAAGCCGTCTGTGATAGACCCCATAACTGGGCATGGGCATTGCAATTCGTCATTTGGTCCCTTCAGCACGAGCCCTTTTTCTCCCCCAGCGTTTCAGCAAGATCAAGTAGTAAAGTAGAAGCATAAGGCATTATTTTTAATAAGAAAATGATTAAAAAAAAAAAACGAACACCTGGCACATGCAGTGTTAGGGCTAGTCCTACTTCTCTTAGCTGTCAGTAGCATGGCTAGTGTTTATCTGGAAAGTTTGCCCACTAGGAAACCATACGAAAGGAGCAGGAAATGACTGTTCCTCACTAAGATTTGTACAGAGTTCACTGTGATTTGCCAAACTGCCTCCCAAAGACAAATACAATGCCAATCTGCATGCCTAATCTTTGACCAAACCCAGAACAGATCCGACTTGCTTCCTCTCTGGAGTCTTTCAGATGAACTAACCAAGGCTAAATTAGGGAGATTTTTAGTGGGATGAGATTACATCATAGATTACAATTTTCCAGCAAGCTTTTTCCTTCATCTCCACCTGCTGCCACTACAATGCTGGCATTAAGAGTGGTGTGGGATGACTCATCTGTAAATTCCTTTCTGACAAGAGAGGCGTTCAGCTTTCATTTCTCCTTGGTCCCACAGAGTTTGGGTTATAAATTAAACTGACGTATGTATTACTAAATATCAAGGCCACAAACTTACATGCACATAGGAGTCAGAAGTACAAGCTAGGTCCTTCATCTAAAACAAAAAAAAGAACCGTCAGTTTGGCAACGTACAGCAGCAAGTTTCTTTACGCAGCCCGAGTGTCCCGGACACTACCCCGGCCACTTAAACACATCACCACCGGGTTAATCCAAAACCTGCCAGACCCAGCCTGTCAGTTCTAGGCTAACACATGCACAGCTACTTGCACTGCTACAAAACTACCTTAGAGAATTGCTTTTTTAACTTCAAGGCAGATGTAAACCATTTCTGCATTCTTTGAATTAGGACCAAGACTGGAACATTATTTGGGTGTCCTAGCAGCCATGTCAGAGCAGTGTTAAATTTAACTAATCTCCTCACCCACTCACAATCTTGCCTGTAGATGTGAACTACAAAACAAAAATGCTTTTTGTAGCAAAACACACTGCCATGAGACAAAAAAAAAAGCTTTTATAATCTTAAGGGAGACAGAACAAATGGATCACTGATGAATTTTTAAACCTGCATTCCAAGAAAGCCATTTCTTAAATAAATTATTTCTCATTCTAGGGAATACAAAGTGATTGACAATAAATCTTATCACCCGTCTCATAAGGAATGTGTTTGCCAGTGTCTCCCACTATTAAGCACCAAGGCAGGTTTGCTTGGCACCAAGACAGCAGGACCGCTTCCATCCAAACAGCTCCCCAAGAGATTACCCACATTAAATCACACTCTTTCTTCCCTCTGCATCTCACTGCCGTCCCCCCCGGCCCCGCACCAAACCCACCGTCTAAACAAAACATAGCAGGGAACGTGTGAACGGCCTCTCGCAGAGGCCCGGCTCTCCATCTGATGTAACCCCAGCGAGCAAAAATGTGACAGCAGGAAAAGAAACTGTGCGGGAGGTCTGTGGATAACTACAAGTCCATTTGAACACCAAAAGACGCAAACAAGCCAACAAAGCCAGAGGCTGCTCCATCTGCTATAAATCTTCCAAATGGAAGAGATTCCAACAGAAAGACAATTTTCCCAAGTGCGATGCAGTTACTGTGCTATTTCAACTACCCAAGAGAGTTCACCAACGGCTTTTTTTTTTTTTTCCAGCAGTCCATTTACTTCACACATTCCCTGTGTATTTCCTAAGATGGAGCTTAGGACTGCTACTTGTACATGGAGAGACCTCACACAGACTGGAAAGACTACAGGTAGGCTTGCTAAACCAGTGTTAAACTAGCAATAAACAGTAGAAAGAGAAGGAAAAAAAAAGTTGAAAGAGAGTACTTGGATATTCAGGAAAATGCTGAGTAAGAACATTTCATCATCCCTATTTGGCATCCACGTGGTCACTACTGGGACAACCTGTTCAGCTCTCGTATCCTCAGCTCGGGGAGGATGCGGATGCACTGCAGTGGGCTCAGAGCACAGCTAACTCAACAGCCATGAGAGGAGGATCAGAAAGGTGTCTCATCCAGCCCTAAGGGCCAAGCTATCCACCTCAAAGGGAAGGTCAAGGGGCCATTTTATTACAGTTCAAGTGCCTACAGGTGTAAGGGAAAATTAATAGAGAGCCCTTCAGCCTCACAGATAAAGGTTTCTCTAGTCCCCATGTCAGAAGGCTGAGGGCTGACAAGACACACATACTTTGTTTTAATTTTTAGATGGCAAGCAAGAGCAGTGCAAGTAAGAAAAACTTACATGCTAAAATTTTGCTAACCACTTAACAGGTTGGACCTATTTATAAGAAACATGTTTCTATTTAATCAGAAACCTGATAATGGAGAGGTGCGCATGTGTGTGCACACAAGTACTCCTGCTTGACTGCTACACCGCTCTCAAGATTTTTTGGTTTAAGAAGAAATTATTTAAAGCTTGTGAAGGACTTCCCCCAGTGAACCCCCAGAAAATTACACTTAAATGCAATAAAGAGACTTTTGTCAGCCAAAGAAGGAAGAGGCTAATGAAGGTTCCCCATTCAGCAAAGGTTTTGGCTTAAGGAGTTCCCCTCCTCCCACCAGTGAGGCATGGTGAATGCCCTTCACACTGCAAGTAAGGCCAAGCTGCAAACCAGAGCACTGTGTCAACTCAACTGAGAGGCCATCAGCACCAAGGAACAACTGCGTGTCCCGTGCCCTAGCCTTTGCTACCTTGCTTCCAAAACCTGTTGCGCCAGCATAATGGAGATCGCTGCATAATAGTAGGAAGCAGTGATGGAAGGAAAGGGAAAAAAAAACAACAAAAAAAAAGAAGAGATAAGGCACTGTCACCTAGAAAATCCATGGGAAACCATTAGGTCCATTCAGTGCATAGTAAGAACGCTAAGTATCACCAGTCAGGCCATTTGGCAAGGACTGCTATTACTGCGTGATGAGCATGACTCTCAAAGAAAAAAGTAATTTAAGCTAAGGTAGGAGTCACTTGCCAGAGGTAAATATCATCGCTAGAAAATAGCTCTCCATTTCTTAGTTAAACATGTTCGGCTCTTTTTCATTTTACATCAGCTCTGGCTAAGTGTTCCACATGCTTGCTGGAAATATGCATCTTTCTGTGACCACTCCTATTGGCACTGTCTACAGTCAGCACTTCTGGATGACAGCATTTGAAATGTAAAATCCAATCACATTTGCCAACCACCCAATTATTTACACAGTGTGTTTTTAATTATTATTTCTGATATGCCTTTGTTTGGCGCTTCACAATGGAATTCAAATATGATAAAGATTAAGAGACAACGCAGCTCCAGAGCCAGCAATCTTAGACACTTTCAAGCAGGTTCTCAGAGGGCTTTTCAGAGAGATATTTCTCAATTAAACACACACAGATAACAAGAGATCATACAGGATGAAATTAAGGTCTTGCTATTAACATGCATCAGTCAGAAAGCTGGATTCATGCTCCAAATGCTGTACTTCCCTACAGCTGGCAAGACAAGCTGCAAGATTGCTGTTTCAACCCAGGGACAGGACAGCTGTGTTTCACTCCCACTCCTTGTTGTGGTTTTATGCCAGGAAAGGGAATCTTTAATTTTTCCAGAGGAGCTCTGCCAAGTCGAGGCTGCAAATAGCATACAGTGTGTTAGTAAACTTCTAGCCAGAACTCTTCAAAGTGCCTAATTCCCTATGTACATGCCAGCAGCAGTGACTACCTTGCTTTCATGCAAGTCAGCCTCCTGTGTTAGTCTCCCTTGTTATTTAGGATTATACAGGATATGCCCGTTTCATCTGTCCTGGCAGAACATCCAGCATCCAGGTACCAAGCCCTGCCTTTTCTGCTTTATATAAAAGAAACTGCTTCCGTAAGACCCACCTCCACTACTAAAATTTTGGCAGAAATAAACTGGTTCTTACAGTGAGACTCCTGTAAGTGCATTAGAGGAATAAAATTCTCCATAAAGCATTAGCAGTCCTTATATCATCTGTACACACAGCTGTCTTTCTCAGAGTTGTTCAAATGAAGTTTTGTTTGTCTTCCAACTCTTCACAAAGAATCAGCAAATAAATAGCCAGTCATCCCACCCACCTTTTTTTAAACAGTTGAACAGACTCAATCCGTACAACTTCAGCAGCAGCGAGCCCACCGCCAGCGATGAACACCCTCTCAGAAACACTGGTCCTGCCTCCAGGACTCACTCTGAGCACAGCACAGGAAACATTCTTAGAAAGACACACTACCAGGGGTCATTCTCCTTTGGTTCATTCTCCTCTTGGGTTTATCCAAGGGAAAAGAGAACAGATACTTCTGCTACTTTCTCAGAGTCCCCAGCAGCACAATAATATCTCTAAAAAGGTGCTGTTGAACCCATGAGTCAGGTTTGCTGATTTGGACTAACCCATGATTCATAATGATACTCCTAACAAATTAAGATGTCCTCATGAACAGTCTGCCAGAAATCCATGCTATTGCACAGCTTGACTTGCTAAATTAGGGAGTACAATAGTTATCAACAGAGAAAACATAAGCACGGCAGAGAGTAAGTTTGGCGGAAAGGAGGTACAAAAGCAATCCTGGGAGCCAAAAACACATGAGGAAAAGATGGGCAGAGGAGAAAAGCATTACAAAACGCATAAGTCTATCCCAGGGAGAGGAAAAACAAAACAATAAAGCATGGCAGGGAAAGGGGAAGGGGAGAACAGGAAAAAAAATAGAAATGAGAGAATTCATAAATGGGAAGAGTGCCATGTGAAAGCCAAATCACTGGCTTTCACATAAAAAACCAAAGCAGTAAGAAAAGGGGTGAGGGGGGAAGTATGAGAGAAATATTTCAGTCTTTAATTTCATCATGTTAACACCACTTTAGTTCGCCATATAAATCTTTTGACGAATAGTAGCTCTCTCGACACATGATGGCAGTACATTAAGATTCTTTTTTAAGGCTTTCCAAACAACGCAATGATATTCCTGGGCTTTTTATTGGGTTTGCCTAGACTATGTTTATGTTGCTAAGCTCTCATTAGATGTCTATCTTGTACTGGGACTTACTGACAGCGAAGAGATTATAAAATCCAAGAAACCTGAACAACAAGCCCAGCATTTGATTTTACACAAGCTAACACTCAGAAGCAACAGTGCAATGCTTTGTGATACTTCTACAGACATTCAGGATGAACTGATCGCCCCTGAACTGTTCCATACCAACCCGTGAACAATTCGTTTACGAGAGGACATACAGGGTCTTTTTCTGAGACCCTCCCAGAGAACACAACTCCAGCTATATCCCGACCCACCTCCCACACCAAAAGCTGACATGCCAGGCATGCCACTTCCAGCCCTCCAGCAGATCGGCTCACCGCATCTGACACAGGAGCTCAGGATCGGGGAGGAACACTGCTCCGAGCCACAAATACTGGGGAAGCACATGAACCCAACACAACGATAGAGCCAAACTCATAAAGCTTGCTTACAAGGGATGACAGTGAGCAAGTCAGGAAAAGCAAAGGTAACAATCCAGCTGTTTGGGTGGAAGACAAAGATATCCATCCCGAAAAGCAAATGCTGTCAAACACCAATGAACGCTTCTCACACCACAGGCAGAAAGCTAGCCTGGTTCTACGCTTAATTCAATTATCCACGTCAACAGTGACCAAACACATCAGTATTCACAGCTTCCCACCATTTATCATTTCACACATGCAGAAATTAAATCAACTTCTGAATAAGGAATCATCAAGCAACTCTGATCACAGAAAAACCAGAAAAATATTTTTGCCAGGAAGTTTAAACTGAGCACAGCTCCATTTAGAAAATTAAAGGGAGCCTAAGGATAACCGTATCATTCACTCAACAAAAGCCGCCCAACATATTATAACGGGCTCTTAGTATACATCTAAAACGTGTTTGGAAACCCAGAAAATATACCAGATAACGTGCTCTGTATACCCTCAGCAGTAGTTGTTACAGCTATTCTTAATCCTAGCTTTGTAAACCTTGTAGAAATAATTCATTGTCCTTTTGGATCCGCAATATTTTGCAAAGCACTGCAGTTTGCTGGCTTATAAACATGTCCTGCCAGCTCACTGGGTAGAAAGATTTCTGCTGACTTCATGTATCATTTCAGCTGCACTCATCAGGGATTAGTAATTTTCCCCGCCAAGGATATAGGCTGCAAGTACTAAGTAGAAAAAGTTATGCATGTGTCTGAAAAGGACTGGTGACATTTTGATAGGTGGTGATAAGACTATACCAATAAAGACATTAGACATAAATTGTACTAATGAAAAACAGAGTCCTTCATTAAAAAGTGAAAAGCACATAAACAACCTAGAAGTGACCGAATACTGCACAGCACCACTTAGAACACTGAATCATGTTCTGAAATAACCAAATGATTTCTTATTTATTTACTATTCACTATTTATAGGTGTATTCAGAGAGTTTTTCCTTGAGAAAGGGAAACAGGGCATGTGGCAGCTGTTCCATCATACTGATTTATACATGACCACAGATATTCAAACATTAATAAAAATGCTTTATTCTCAACTAATTAATTTCAAAAATCTCAAACTTTTTGATGAGCTGCTGAAGTAAGTCCTTCTCTAACCCAGGTATCTGCTGCTCTTTAGAAGATGAGACACTTATATTCAGAGCTTTCACCCTTCCCTGATCATCACGAACAGCCATGATTGTATCCAAGTGGCACAACTTCAGAAAGTAACTGTGGGGAAGGCACTGTACAAGGCTGCTACTGGGAAATACACCTCTTCACCCAGTATTTGTGTCCAGCCCCACTGCCTCCATTCATTCTGCCGGTCATTTACAGTACAGGAACACAGTCAGATTTGCAATTAATTTTATCTGCAAGACAAGGTCAAGTTGTCCTGTACTAACAGTGTTTTGACAATCCCCAAAGAAAAGCTGACAATAAAAGTCATATAAACACATACAGCGAACAAGCACTGAAGAGGCACTTCACTATTTCTTTCATTAAGTTCAAATAGGATATTGAAATTTCCAATTTTTTTTAAGAAATTTTACTGTTTTTGAAAAAACGTAATTGATAAAATTGCTTTGTCATCACAGGTGCCTTTTATATACCCATAACTTCTCCAAGAGGAAGAGAGATCAGATAAGCCTCTGTATTCTTTGCAGACTTTCATGAAGAAACTTCTCTTTTTCACATGGTTGCACAACATACTGCCAGAAGTAAGACCATTTTTTAGTGAAGAAGAAAGTATTTTGTGTAATGAGAAGAATCCGAGAGACCGTAAAGGGAGATTAACTTCAGCATTTCTGGCTCAGTCCTCTACCAGTCCGGTCACATCTCAGCACACTGCCAGTTCTGAAGCTCTGCCGTATTTTGCAATGAAGGTGATTTTCCATCATAGTCTGTTTGCATTCCAATAATAGGTTTCTATCTTTACACTCGGCAGGAAGTAAGCAAATATCAATACAAATCCACATAATTAGTTTAGCGGAATTTTACACAGTTATAAAACCAACAACTTTGGAACAAATCACTGAGCGAATTGCTTCAAGAATTTTACCTTCACACGTGCAGCAACACCACAGCAGAAGAAATCATCAGTGAAAACCACTGCTTACAGCATTAACCAGCATTTTGCAGTTTTGGGGGTTAAGGGAGTTCAAATGGTCAGTAACAAATATCTTTTGTAAGCCATTTGTATCTTGTGACTACCAAAAAAGATTCATGAGAGAACTAATTCATTGTCAGGACCAGGTGGAGAGATCTTAAGATCTTCACCATAAGCCTAGAACAACACAAGCATTAGTTTACTATTCCCTCTTGGAGCTACATGATCTTGATGACAGACCAATGGGCTTTTTTTTCCAAAAGAAGATAAATTAAATGGAGGCTTGCGCTTCAGCTAAACTGCCCTGCAGGGTCTATTAACTATGCAGTCTACAATGCGCAAGTCAGCGCAGTACCACATGCAGATGCAAACAAAGCCGCATGACATCAAGAGGCAGGCACTGACAATACACTCTGCATTCGTGCAACAGCTCT
Source organism: Psophia crepitans (assembly GCA_013399095.1). Lineage (NCBI taxonomy): Eukaryota > Metazoa > Chordata > Aves > Gruiformes > Psophiidae > Psophia > Psophia crepitans. Next base: position 1,118,654 of record VWZZ01004918.1, on the reverse strand, counting down.
TTTTTCACAAGTCTATATGCTTCAGTACATAAAATAGCTATATTCAGAGCTGGCAATTCCACACACACACCACTGATGAAGCGTGCTTCTCCAAACAAAGAGGCCATAGAGCGCCGGGAGCTGGCCAGACTCAGCGGAGCAGACCACGGGGCGATGGGGAAAACCAGTGTGTGTTGACATCAGTTATATGTGAGAATGCTGGTGGCTGAGAGACAGCTTAAGCATTAACTGCAGTCTGCTTTTCTAAAAGCCTGGCAGCAGTAGCCTAGAGGAGGCTGTCCCCAGCCTATCAAAAGAAATAACAAGTGACAATTCAGGAAAGCATGTTCACTATTCATTCATGCATGCGTGCAATCTTGGGCCAAAGAGCGGATGTTCTAAAAGGTTTTCCCCAGAGGAAAAGTGTTTATTAATTAATATCAACTGAATTAATCGGTTTCCCATATGCTCTGCTGTGTTTCTAAGACTGCAACCCTACCAATAGTACTGAAAGGTGTCAGGCGTGGTGAATACCCAGAAAGTTCATCGGGACACTTCAGTCAATCAAAAAAACTAATTTATATTTTTCTTTTCACCAAATTCAAAGCATGTACACCCATGTAGAAGTCACAGAAAATGCATTTAAAAACTCCAGCCCATAATCACTTTAAAAAAAGCCAATGCATGCTGTTACTTCAGACACAAGTGGGGCACACAGCAGAAAAATGGAAGATGCTGATCTGAGGCCAGTGGTTCATCTGCTGGCCCATTACCTGCAGTAACCCTGGTGTCCCTTTCACACGCTTACCGTTACGGTCCTGACACCAAATCTATTCCTAGTAGCTGGTGCCACTACTGCCAAACTAATCCTTACATCCACCATATCCTCTCCTCCTGCTCTCTTTCATCAGTGCAGGAGAGCTGTTTTTGGATTCTGACTATATCTGCCACAAGTCTGTACAGTGACATCATTTTTCCAATGTTATCAATCTCATTGAGAGTTTTTATTCATCACACGTCAGTGACAGCTTACAGGGTCCACAACTCCGGTCACTCCTGTACAGTAGTCATCCTTCACCAACCCGTCTGTCTAAGCTCAGGCTGTAGTAGCAGAGGAGGGAGAGCAGTCCTACAACCATCCTCTTGTGAACACATGCTAGCACAGGTTGTGCCTTCTCATCCATGAGAACAAATTACTTGCCAAGACGTTCCTCCTCCGTTGTGCTATCACCTCTAACAAAACCCCTGGATACACCTACAAGGTGCACAGGACAGCAAACCCCTTTGTCAGGTTAAGGGAGGATGAGCACCCATCAAGGCAGGCTCTCTAGCAGATTCAAAGGCCTTTGACGTTTATTTAGTCCAGATCTCCAATTTCAGCATTCCCTCACGTACACAACACCCACTTAGTCCGATTCAGAAACTTGAACATCAACAGCTATAATTACCGCACCCAGTGGTGAACTCAGACTGCAGCAAAAGCATCCCCGACGCAGACGAAGCCAGCTGCCCGGCTCCCTTTCGGAAATATTCTGAAGTTGACATCTGTAGCAGAAAAGTGCTGTCCTGGCTAAAGGAAAATACCGCAATCCAAGGTTTTACTACCGTACCACCAGTACAACACCACACTGTCTACAAGCTGAACAGGCCCCAGGACCAGACATATGACCATTGCTTAGACAGAAACTGCTCTCACAACATCATAAAGGTCTTGGGTGCAGCTGTAATACCATACTTAAGACCTCAAGAAAACAAAGCTGAAACCAGCCTAGCTGTGCAACTTCAACAGGACAACTCTGCTGCAGGAAATGTTTAAAGCATGGCACAACAGAAATATTTATCAATATACACAGGTGTGACTGTAATGTGTTCAAAACTAGCTTCCTACAGAGGAAGTTGCCACCAGGTCATGCTGATAAGAAACAGAAAGGGCTGTAGAGAGCCTTAAAAATCATTTTCTTAATCAGAGGCCTTGCTAATAATAATTTCTTTACAGCTACATAACAACTAGAACAAAAATTAAAGCTCCCTTCACAGAGTAACATTTGTTGTGAAGCAGGCTGCAAGGAGAGTCAGCAGGATCTACGCTACCTGTCTGGCAAACACATTTTCATTTCACACTGGGCATACGACAAGCAAGACTTTTGAAGTGATTCGTATAAAACATTAGCGCACAATGCAGCGGTTAGGAAGAAAGCAAATGGAAAAGGTGGTAAGATTCCTGTCTGTGAGAGTTGTTTCTGAAAGATTTGCAATGTGCCACATGGAACTCGGTTCAGCACTTCATCTTTCTGAGAGATGGCAAATCCCTCTAAAAGCTATGAACCGCTCCTCTTGAATTTAGAATATCTGCCCCAGCCAATGATTAAATCCTTTGACATTTCATTTAGAAGGAGGTATTTCTCTTCCAGATGCTAGTAAAAAGCATATGACAACAAAAATGATAAATGTTCAGTTTCCAGTCACTCTGATATAGCATAAGCCTACACAGAGGATCTGAAGAAGCGGTAACCACAGTACCCACAACATCATGTCAATGTAACCTCAGTAACCCCTTGCGTACAGACCGAGCTATTCCCAGAGGCACCTATTAGGTCTTCAAGGATTCAGGCTTGAGGGGATCTTTTCCCTGCACTTCACTTTGTTTTGGTTCACTACCCTGCATGCAGATATGGAAGACTTCATAACACATTTGCTGTCCACCTGGAAGACATTAATGATTAATTTCCAAGCGAATCAAATATAGACAGCTTTCGGGCATTCGCCTGGTTCTTCATTGCTTTCTTTGAAGAAAAAAAGAACAGAAACATCATATCATGTAAGATACAGCTAGAGATATTAAAAAGCTGCAGTATTTTTCAGTCTCTGCACAATAGCTGGGGAGTCAAAGGTTTTAATCAAAACCCATGGATGAGGAGAAATGATTTCAAGTACATGAAGCGCATGCCAGACGAATCTTGTCTTCTATCATACAAGGTAACCATTATACAGTGGATTAATTTGCAAACATTATTTTAACTGGACTTTTATATAAATCAGACTAGGTGAAAAGATATGAAGATGTGATTTGTACTGCCAGCTTCACCCGGCAGGAGCATGGACATCGAGGAGCCAGTGAGGACTTTTATGAGGTCCATGCTGAAGGAAGCTCTGCATGCTGAAATGATTCAGTTGGTGGTGAAAGATTCCATCCACCATGACTCCCCGCCCAGTCCTTTGAAAGATGTCATATTTGTTCTTTCATGTCTGCAGTGCAGCTCTGGGGAACAGCTAAACATAGCCCAAAAGGCAACCAACAACAGAAGCAACACCAGTTCAGACCCTTACAGACAGCTCTTGCTCCAAAGGTGTTTCAGAGGAGCTAACTCAGGCAGGCCACAGAAGCTAACACATCTCAACTGCTGAAACATGAAAGCATCTGACAAAGAGAGAGAGGAAATACCAATTAGGGATTAGTGAAAAGGGAAAAAGCTACAGCTACATTTTCATTTATAGATAAATCCACGTTTTGTGCAGTCAGTGGAACAGAGCCATTTGCTTTAGATTTACCTCCCCTATCAGTCTCTCTGCTCTTGAAAAGGAAAATACTGTTCAGGTTTTTCCAAGACAGAGTTAGAAGAAACTTCCTGCAAAGCTCTCCCCAGACAAAAAACACTAGTGACTCCTTGCAAGATATAAATACACCAAAAACTCTAAGAAAGTTTCTGACTCTAACTTTTGCTTTCACAGTACAGGTTGTCAGATGAGCTCTTGATGTCTTTTGTAGTTGTACATTACCTGGGGGCTGACTGTAGGAAAGATTCAGCTACAGCTTCTCAGAGTAACTCCTGATGTAAATACTCTGTCCTGAAGGAAAAACAACGCTCTTTTGAAATAAAATTGAACCACCACCAAAGCAGAGCAATTACTCTGGAGTGAAGCTACTTTTAATAATAAAAAAATCCAAGCAAGGACAACTGTAATGTATAAAATTCACACTGGAATAGACGATACAGATCAGCACAGCTGTCCTAACACATCTGTCTTTGTCCAATTCACAGGAATTTTTCCTTAGTATAAAGGCTTGCAATAGGAATTCAGGATAATATATGGGACAACCTTTGATGATTTGATACATAGAACACACAAAATATCAAAGTACAAAGAAAAAAATTAATCAAGAAGCAGCTTCATGGAGCGTGCTTAAATGTTTTGTTTCCTGCCTGACATTTGCCTCCTGATGGAGCAATCCACAATGATGAATGACAAAAGTGTTTTTCCCACCCAGCCACCATTCCAGATCTCAGAGATGTTCTGGGAACAGCGAGAGGTAACAGTTTTAGCAAAAAAATAGCTGGGTGACTAGGCTAGGAAATGCAAAGTACCGAATGGTTGAACTGTTTTAATAAGGAAAGGCCAGATGAACACACACACACAGCGCACGCAAAAGGAGACAGGGAAATAAAAATGCCTTCATTGATCTGATTTAACATTGCTGAAAAACAAGTCACAGCTAGAGATTTACCAATAACCTTCTCCCAAGAAAGGTTTCGCATGACAGCTACATTTTGTGTCTCTAACACCTTTAAAAAGAAAACCAAACCACACACAGAATATACAGCAGCAACCCCTCTCTGTACTGCTCTGTGGAGTCACGGCCAACCTCCTACGTCTTTTCCCCTTTGTTCTTTAAAAAAAGAAAAGAGAGGAAAGATCACATCTGTGACATACCTTAAAGTATCAGAACCTCGGTCAGCTTTTACAGTAATCTGAATCACCCTTCTGAATCCCCTTACATTCTCTCACAAAATACATGAGTCTTGCACAGATAGGATGCTGCACTGCAACAGATAAAGAGAAAACCTGTGGAACTGAGGTCAGGGGTTTACACCAGCGGTACTTCCACTCTTTTTCACTGGGAGAGGCAGTGGGCTACACATGGTGTGTGTAAAAGAGTGAAAGCTGAAGCAAACAGCTTGCAAGTCTTGTTAAATTATCTGTGCTAAGAATCATAAAAGCCACACAACACACAAAGAGACTATTAGGTTTGGTGAAGCTGACATACACGGATCAGGAAAAGACATGTGAATACTGCCCGAAGTCTGAGCACAAGATTTCCAGGTTAGGATCCAGCCACCAGGTATGAAGAACTTGAAGTCCTACAGCTGACCAGGGGTTACAAGACACCATGAGCATTCCAGTGGAAGCAACTCCACTGACTGATGGCCTAAAAACTAGTTGAGGGAAAAGAAACAGCAGTTCAAAGAATGGCAAAAATGTAGATGCACTTCTACCTGTACTCTAACAGTATCTAAAAAATTGTACTATAGTCTAATTAGACAAAAATCATATATCAACATTTCATGAATTGATGATCTATACTGGTGCATGAAAGAACCTGAGAAATTTCTGGCATTTAAGAAAACCAAGAAAATATTTTCAGAGGTTGCATGTGAGTCAGCATCTCTGATGTTGTCCCTCTAAAGGAAACAGATGACTGTGCTGTCCTTCCAGTGAAAGCCACACTACATTTTCTGCTTGTGGTGTTTATTCATTAAAAAGACGGGGGGGGGGAATCCTTTCTGTTAGGGTGCAGCTAATGGTAGAAAGAACCATCTCATTTATCTAAATAAAGTCAGCTCTAAAATCTGCAATAACCATTTAAGTGCCTACTTTGTTAATTATTTCACTGTTTATCTAATTCATTATGAGCCTCTAAATAATAAGCTCATTCAACACAAGCAGAGATCAGAGACACAGAAGATACCCATTCAGAGTAAGTAACGCCTGCTCACTGTGGGTCTGCCCCTGCAGCCTCACCCAGCAGCTTTCTTGGGTTTCTAACCCCCCGAGACAGCTGAATCATCCCACAGCTCACCACAGCACAGCTTTATGGAAGCTTCCCCTGTCTCTTCTAACATCAGCTTCTCTATAGCCTTTGTATGGACTTCTGGGACTGTTACCTTCGATCTTCCAATTTTATTTCAGGAATAAAGATCGCCTTCCAGCATGAGCAAGGACAACATTCCCCAAGGGAGAGAACATGTGAATCACTGTGTTATTAATCCACTTTCCTTTTTCTCACCTGTTGCTTTTGAATCCATTATTTTGCATACAGCTGCAACAACTGTTCCTGTGAAAAATCAGGATTTCTATAAATACACAGTAGTGCTCACTCAGGAAACAAGAGCAACAACACCTTCAGGAAAGCATGAGGAATTGCAACTGCACCTCCCACATGCCCTCCATTATATCCTCCATTCACTCCCTTTCAAAAAGGCACGGCACTTGTGATTTCCTTAAGAAAAAGACAAAGTGCATTTCACCTCTCTAGGCTTCATTTCAGCTTGGCATTTATATAGCTCAGAAGATAACTACACCTTTTCTGGCAATTTTAACATATGATTAAGTGTACCTCAAATTGGGGTGCTTTCACCTTTCTTGGAGATGGTAATTGAAGTTAGGATGCGCACTGGCCTGAGAGGTTGTACTAGCAGTTCAAACACTGCTCTCATTCACTGCTGAGGAGCGATCTAATCTTCAGGTAGAGTGCAATAGCTGGAGCCTTGGTGAAAAATAAAACCAGGGGAGTGACTGAGAGCCTTTCACTTGGTGGACAAGCCCAGGACAACTTCACTCCAAGTGGCAAAACATAACTGGAACAAAAGAAAACAAAGCCCCAGCCACGCTTGAGTTCCTACTAAGGGAGTGGTGTTTTCCTCAAGTACTTCCAAGCAGCGGTCAGTGTGGGTGGGTGCCGGGAGTCAAAGCCTTCGGTACAAACTGTTTATTTTAATAACTCCTTTTAATTGCCCTTCCTCACACAGAGGTTTTTAGCCATGGAATCACTTGTGCCCTGGGAAGGGGTGAGTACGTACCATTGTGATGCAATTATAGCATAGTTACTAACATCAATGTCTTAATTTCTGAAATAAAAGCTCCTTAAGCCAATAATGAATTCAAGTGTTAAAAAGCAGTGAAACTGATTTTTCACTTAGCTATAGTAGAGGAACTGCCAAATGGTTTACTCTTGACTGTTTGCTGAGCACCTGAAATTATGCAGATCATGGCTGCCAGCAGGCTCCAGGGATGTTAACCTGAAGATTTGCACAGGAGGCAAAACCCGATATTGTAACATAGCCACAAAAAAATGCAACTGTGCAATGTAGGCAACTGTTATATAAAACAATATGTTCTTTGAGAAATTACAGTAATTTGGGTGCGAGAGAGTGAAAAGACTTAAATCTGGCTATAGATTGTTAGAGTATTCAGCCAGGGTGAATTTACACAGCACACCAAATGCCAATTAAAAATATTAAATAAAAGCCAACCATCTTGGTCTGTAAATTTTTGCCTCCCAACTGCTGTGTAGGCACATTATTTAGAGCAGCTGTGTTATTAAAAAAAAGAAAGCTCTTATGCACACACATGGTTCTGTGCAGACCTTTTGCAGTGAAGGACTGAGCGTATGTTTAGGCCAGCAGAACCTACTTGACTAGTGTCCCAGATTTAGCACGGAGAGGAAAATTCACCTACAGCATAATGCTATTAAATGAATGTGGCTTCATTTAAGTCAAGAGCCAAGTCTGGCTCATGAAGCCAATGCACAACTGAATAGCAGGCAAGCAAAACAGTGCAAGAGAAATTCCTCAATTGAACATTATAAACCAGGATAAATAAACCGCAGTAACAAGGGGCATCTCTGAATGACAATTCCATCACAGTTAAGCCATAGAGTCTCAGCCACTTCACAAAACTGAGGAAAAATGCAATCCCTTCCCATTTTGCAAACGGGCAGCCATGCACCAAATGCTATGTCAGCAGCAGCAGTTCGAGTCAAGCTCTTCCCTTTTGACCCGCTCCTGTATCCCGGGAATCATTCTTACCTTTCCAAAAAAATATTTTTTCATGAACTCATGGAATTTGCTTTCAGTCTATTTCTTAACATCCCATTTAAAAGATCTTTCAGCAATCAAAAAGCCTAACTCAGGCCAATACCACAGCAGCTACCCTCAAATGAAAAGCCCAACCTGAGCAGAACGCTTAGTGATGCAGGACACCTTTCATCAGGAAGCCTTGTGTAGCTATCACCTGTACAGGCACGTCTCAGGCACAGCTCTGCTAAACCCATTTCATCGCGACAGTTCAAATGGAGGAACACGTTGCTTCTGCTCGGATAAAGCCATCAGAAGAAAACAAGAGCCATAGGAGAAAAAAAAAATCCAACTGGAAACTTTTTTATTTTTTTCTTTAGCATTATACTACTCTCCCCCACCTCTGAAATGGTTCAGGAACTCACACAAACACATACAAACCCACACATTTGAAAAGACAGAAGCATATAACAGAGTTTGTCCTGGAGGCACAAAACAGAACTAGGTCAGAAAATTGGGTAACATTTGACTTGCTCAGGCCAACACAATCAGGCAAAAAATGAAGTTTTGATTGGATTATGGCCATGCTGGCTTGAAGCCGTTATCTCCTACACCGACTTCAGTACTAAATGCCTTGAGCAATGACACTATCATATTCCACATTTTGAAGAGTATGTGCTCGGTTTCATCTCTCTGCATTCGCACACGCACAGCGTCCCTTCTTCACCCAGCAGCAATGAGGAAAAATCTTTCGTAACCTTTTCCGTCGCTTAACTAAAAATCACCTGTTAGTTGTCAACAGAAGCAAGAGTAGAGTAGACAAATGCTGTCCTAGAGCAGGCCCTTGAACCTTCTTCTCTTGCAACACCCGAGTGTGCGGGTGCAGGCATCACTGTGCGTGTTCCACCACGCAGCCGATGCGGATGGAGCCTGGAGCTTCCTGCTTCTCACCATTTAAATCCATCCATTCTGAATACCACAAGTATCTTAATATCAGACAACTTCCAGAGTGGTTAACCCTGCACTGTTTTACCTATTCCAAAACTGACATCCTTCTCTGCTGCTAGAAAGAGTCCCAGGGGTAGGAATTTCCAGGACTGTTCCTATCCACCATTTCTCTGTAATGGGCTTTGCAGAACGCCCCCTTTTTTTTTTTTATCCTCTCATATGAGGAAAGGAGGCAAGATCTATTCCCAACATTGTTGAATCAAGACAACTGAAAAGAGGAAAAAAAATAGCAGTGGGAGGGTAGCAAAAATGGATAAACATGGAGGTGAAAGCAAAAGGGCGGGACCCCGCCGGGAGCCAGCGTAAGAGCCATTAACACCACGCAGTGAAAACGATGTTTAGACAAACCCTGAGGATACACATCTGGATGGTATTGACAGAAGTGACCTTGCTACAAAATAAGGACAGCAACAGCTCTCCAATACTGCAGGAGATGTCCCAAGCAAACAAAGGCGCTGTTTTCATTTGTATTGCATAACTTGAAATAAATCAACCACCTTCCAACAATATTCTACAGTTCACAATCACCACCTTCTCTACACCCTGAGAGCTTCAAAACCAGCATTCATTTTAAAGGTCGGTTACTTCACAGAAGAGGAAACTGAGGCACAGACTATCAACAGGTTACCCCCAGCGTTTCAGTGCCTCCAGTTACGCTGAGCTTATGTGACACATCAGTAATCAGCAACAGCAAGTCAGTCTCAAGTGTATCAGTGCCTGACAGATCCCTGTCTCTCACGCCATCCAAAGAGGAGACTCCAGTCCTTTAACTTCTCAGGCCACTGAAGAGTTCGGCTGATAAAGTTTATTCTTTTTGTGCGGCAGATTCTGTGAAACGCCCCAACAAATGGATGGGTGCCTCAAACTCATTTATCAGGAATTTCAGCAATGCTCTACCCAGATGTTGCATATCACTTTAGGCTCCTCCTAAAATGCAAAAAGTTGTTGGACTCAAGTATGAAGGATTGACTCCACACGACTTTAAACTGCAGAACGTTGACAGCAATTCCCTCTCATGGCAATGAGAATACACCAGTGTTAAACAGTGAAACTATCACAGCAAAATACTCTACAGTTCTCTGAAGTTCACTGGCGTGATGTGCCTGGCTATGGCCACGAAGCCTTTCCTCATCTTGTCCTTTTCCCCTCATACTTTTTTCCTTCCATTTAGCTACAACTCAGATATTTTTGCTGAACTTTTCCTAAGTGTTTCCCATGCCAAAAGCATTCGCTGTCCTCAGTATCTAGGGTTTTCTTAAATTCTCAGCATCAGCTATCATTTCTATAGCACAGCAGTTCTAATCTCTTTTGATATTTTCAAAGAGCATTTGCTCTCTGCTTCTTTATTGCCCATCCTACCTTAGCATCTGGTGCTCAACATCCATCTCCTTCAGTATGTGCCTGAAGCACTCAGCCTCCCATTTAGTAACTCTGAAAAGCCAGCTCTTCGACCAATACATCAGCATGAGCCATTTCTTCCTCCCCTTTCACAACAACCTTTTACAACCATCAAACACAATTCACAGGAGCTCTGCCTCACAGTTTTTATTACCAGCCCCTTTCAATCAAAGGCATTGGGCCAAAATAAACCATCTCACTTATTAGTGCTACAACCTACTGCCCATCACAGCCATTCTTAGCATGTCTGGGTCCACTTTCCACTGTATTCTGGGGATTGCTCATTGTAAGAGAGGTGTAGGGAACAGGACACTGAAATGAGACACTCGATTCCACTAGCGGCATAACAGAGCCTGGGGAACAGGGACATACAGCAACTAACCCAACGGTATCCATCTAGAGAGGCAAATAGATATGTTTGTCTTCTTTACAAGAAGCTGTATAACTTTTAAGTGCTCAAGCTCATGTTATTTGTTGTCTCAGTTCCCATTCCACAAAGCCTAACCTCAATTTTTGCCCAAAGCTGCTCTATTAATAGCAGCGTCTTTCCTCCTGGGATGTATCAAGACAATCATCTCTCAGATTCTTTAATATGGGCTAACAACAAAGTAAGGCAAAAAGTGAACAACAAAGGAGACAACAATCCAACTCAGAGAAGTTCTTACCTTTTAGTTGGCAAGTGAAAAACGTATCTACAAATGTAGATCAAGTGTTTCAGAAATAATCCTTGTCCAACATTTATTATTCCTACGCATCGAGAGAAGCCTTTTCCATTGGATTAAAGTCCTGCAGTTCAATCTCAACATTAATTTGAACTTTCTGAGTATTTTCCACTCTTGCAGATCATCCATATGCTTTTTAAAAACCTTTTTCTCAGAAGAATAAAAAAATTCTTCTCTAGTCTCCCAACTGAGGCCAGCTCTACATCCATCCACAGGATAAATCTTAAACCCTGCTATTTCTTTACATTGACATGAAGAAAAGCGTGGCTGTTGCAACAAGTACAAAGCCTAAAGAATTCTCCCAGTCATGTGAACATGAGTCCTGCTTAGATTACAGTGATGCTGTGTTTTCCAACTGGTGATTTCTAGCCTTACAGCCAGTTTCAAACGTCTGTTGTACACGTACTTACATGCTTCTCTTAGGAAGTCTCTTTAGTTCTTCTTGTAGCTCACTTCTGCCTTTACTTGATAGTGATCCTTCTGAGGAAAACTATTTTTTCTTCTTTGCATCCTTGCTGCTGATTTCTGTGTTAATTAATCAGTAGATGTGGTTCACTATAAGCAATCATTCCTTGTTATTACGTGGCTCTCCATGGCACTGGTCTCACCATCTGCTGCACTGGTGAGGCCGGCTTGTGCAACAGGATCTGCTGGCAGGCTGCGAGGCAGGCAGCCAAATAGCTGCTGGCCTAACGACATCGTCATCCTTCTCTGTTGAAAACACCACATCCTTCTCTCACAAATACAGAGCAACTGATCTCCAACTGAGCCATGCAAATCACTCTACTACCTTAACATGAAGGCCTATCCCAAGCTTCGAAACAAAATGGTTTTTTGTTTGAAGGACATCGGGGGTTACATACAGAACTACCCAAGTACTTCCCTGTGTTTTCGAAAAGCCAAGCATGCAACAGCAGTCAGTCTGACAGACTAACAGGCCAGTACCACTTGCCTGCAGCAAACAGCCATTTTGTCGGTCAAAGGGGCGGCTTTATAAATAAGTGACTTATGTAGCGGTTGAATGATACCCATAAAACTTCCGTGATTTGACGTTAATTTGATGCAGATGACATCAGTCACTAGGTAGCCCAAGTTTTACTGCCTCGATTTTTTTCAAGCTTAAAATTTTTCTTCCTACTTTGTTGGGCAACATGTTCAAAAGCACCCGAGTTCTGCTGACACCCAGTATTTCTCCCACCAGTGTAAGCAGATGCGACTTCAGAAAGAATACAATCCTACACAGTACAAAAGCATTATTTCGCTTGCAATAAGCAACCAAAGAAACCTTACAAGAGACTTCACATCCTATGCACAGGAAAGCATGAATAGGACAACCATGGTCTAAGAAGGCAATAAAAGATGGAGCAACACGTTTTGGAACCAGCTTCCACAACAGCATCCTATAGTGATTCGTACGCACAAGCAAACGCGTGGCTGGCACCCAGCAGTGTGAGCATAAGAACAGCTTGTGCTTCAGCCAGCTTCTGTATGAACACATCCAACAGCAAACTGCTTACTGAAACACATAACAGTCTTTTGATGCTCTTAACCCCATAGGGGCCAGATTCCTCAATATGGTAATGCAAAAATAGTACAGAGGAGAATTACCTTATCATGGTTGCATCAAGATGGTGCAGTATGAAAAATCATATCCTTGAATGTTTTGTCCTATAGTGACACAAAGTATTTTCCATCAGGACAAGGACAGTCTTTCAACAGTAGAGTATGATGTTAAGGGGAACAAATGTTTTGCAGTTTCTGAATAGGAAAAAAAAAGGCATCTACAGATATTCTTTTGAAAAGGACAACTGCGACCAATTCTGTTGTCTACTTCAGAGACCTTTAGAAGACATTTTGTAATTTCAAGCCAAAGCATATCAGTCTATCATAGAGATTGAAGAGGAAGGAAAGGGGAAAACAGTTTAATTTCCCCCAGTCATCTGAATGTGCTTCAAGTGAGCCTTTCAATAACCTCATAAAGATGTGCATGGCAGAGAGAAAATAATTTAGGATGCATTTAGAATTTATTGACTTGGCCTGGTCATACGTTAGATAACATATCTTGCTATTGGTATGGCAAGTGGGGAAAATAAAATTAAAGCTGATCTGTGGAAACTGGCAGGCTTTTAAATGGAGCTTAAAACCAAAACAAAAAAATCTGTGACCTCTCTTTGGAAAATACACTCTTAAACACCTCCAAATTAGCCATATTTCCTCTAAAGTAGCTTCTTAAACAAGAAATGGGCTCCAAACCATTCCTGATGGTAGACATGAGATAGAGTACTCCAAGGCTAGTCACTTGCCCTTTCCTCCTACAGTTAAATATGGCCAGTGGAAGCTTCATTTACAGGAGAAGCACTCAGAACTACCAAGTATTCCATGTCCTTCCTACATCACTTTGACTCTGCCTTATTTATTACCTCCTCCTTGAACAGAGGCCCAGTGTTTTGTTTGGGGGTGAGAGGGAAGATATTAGTTTACTGGAGGAGGTGGTGTGGTTTAATCCAAGAAGAGCCTGCAAAGCATGGATACATCATCTCTGCCTTTCTATTATGCAACAATTCATCCTTTCCCCAATCCTTCCCCATCACACAGCCAGGATGCCAACAATCTTCCCATCATGACTTTTGCAGTGATGGCTTTGCACAGCAAGGGACCATTTAGCTTTGAATATACTTGCAAAAAGGGGTTGGGGAAGAAGCCTCATGTTTCAATGTGAATCTTTTTGCCTTACAGCTAGAAAGTAAGCAATCCAACCATTTACCAGAAAAACAAAAAACAAAACCCCAAAAAACCCGAACAAAAAACCCCCACACCACCACAGCAGAAAACAAAAATAGCCAAGCTCTTGAAATTGATCAAGCATAGTGTTACCTTGCAGTCTACCTCTTGATTAAGGAAGAGGGTTGGGATGTTTCAAAGGGTACAAAATTTTATTGGAAGAGTTACTACCTCAGCATTGACAACAGCAATTGAACAGCAAAGCCTACTCTGGGTTCCGTGCTGAAAGGTGCCAGCCTCAACGGCCTGTCCCCAGAGGATTATCTTTGTAGCCTCCTATTCAATGACATTTAACACACCACAGCACACATTTTTGCTGCTAATTCAACTCTCCAGCCAAAACAGGCAAGAGAAGCAAATTGATCATTTCTCCCTGCACCTTGATTTTAAACCTACAATCATTTATTTATACACCGCAGTGTTCACACATCCATCCCCAGCAGTGTCTGAAACACAACGCTCAGTACCCTTACATACCGTTAGCATGAGCCTAGATATATAGATTGAAATAGGGCCCATTTAAAAAAAATAAAAAGTGCAATAAACTACAAGGGAAAGGATGATGTTTCAAGGCACGTAGCAAGTCTCTCCTACTGATCACTGTGCCAGTTTTTCAACTGAGCCACAACTGAAAAGCCAATTTAATAAATACATCTCATTTCAACAGGCGGGACACCATCAGGCACCACAAAATGTTGCAGCTCAGCAGAAAGATAATGCAGTGATCACTGGGTGGGTATAATAGAGGGATTATTTTACAATTACAGCAACAATGAAAAAGCAATTTATACAGTAACACACTGATGTACTGGCAAGCGCCTGTCCAAAGGGATTAAATAAAAGTCTGACACAGACTATAGACAGAAGAATGTCTTTAGCAAAAGGTTTATGAACTTCCCTAGACAGTCATATTTCTGTTCAACATCCCTTAAAGAAAGTATTTTGCATTTAGATCTGTTCTAGATAACACAAACACAATGTACAAGTAAGAAATAAAGAGCACTTAGAGAATTCTTATTTATTTAAAAGAAAAGCAAAAGCATATATGAAAAGGATAGGTCATTTTTCATTGCTTCAGAAGGCATACTTCAGTAGCCCTCAAAATATCTTTATTTCTTGGCTTAAAAACAGTCAAGGAACCCCAGAGTTGATACTGGTAGTTCTTGGGAAATTCCTTCTGCAGCAGTGGCTTTGACAGAATTTCTCAGAAGCCCTTAGAGCAAGGAATCACAGAATCACAAGGGTTGGAAGGGACCTCGAAAGATCATCTAGTCCAACCCCCCCTGCCAAGGCAGGGCCACCTAGAGCACATCACTCAGGAACATGTCCAGTCGGGTTTTGAATGTCTCCAGAGAAGGAGACTTCACAACCTCTCTGGGCAGCCTGTTCCAGTGCTCTGTCACCCTCACAGTAAAAAAGTTTTTCCTCACATTAACCCGAAACCTCCTGTGCTCCAATTTGCACCCGGAAACAGGAACACTAAGAAGCGACCATGAGAGAGGACAGCTAGCTAGGAACACCCTGTGGATGGAGAGAATGGTTCGCAGTATCCCATGTTGCTGAAGCAACATCTCTAATATTCTCTGAAAAAGATCTATGTAACAGAAACAACTTGCAAGAATAACCTGCAGGTAGATCAGGCACCCCCTTCCAGAACAGGGAAAACCCAATTGAGAGGGCGGACAAAAAAAAAAAAAGTATTTCAGAAGAAAAATTCAGGTAGTTCAAAGGGAGGGCAGATGAACATTTCTACAAACCACAGAGCTTTTAGCTCTGGTTGATTTATTAAATGGGTTGTCCTCTTTTTACTATCACTTCAGGCAACAGTTGAATTATTCAATGAGCTCCAGTTGACTATGTTGTTTCTAAAACACTTGGGCCACCTCTAGGGGAGGAAGACAGAAGACGAGGGGGAATAAAAACATGTTTAAAAGTTAAAGAATGTAACGGGAGTGGGTCCTATCCATTTACAAGAAGTCTCGGGAGCAGGGAGGGAGTAAGTGTTTCTGTAAGTCTTCTGCTAAGGGAAGTTGTACCACATAGGTACTGCCATGAACTGGAGATGTGCAGCTCAGTTGTAAATCTAGCAAAATGAAGATAGCCTTGTCTCTCTAAGGGCGACAACCCTTCTGATGCTGCGACAAAACAGGATAAATGGTTTCACAACCTTAGGGATACCAACCATGTGTTTCCATGTATCTGGAAATAAAACACATGCTTTTCCCCTGGAAGTTTCCCGTCCCTAACAGAACACTCAGAAGAATTTCTCTTGCAGTCCAGTGGAATGAAAAGTTGTTTTCAGACAGCCCTCTGGAGCTTAACAAATGCAGCCTTTTTTTTGCCAGTCCAAACCAAAGTGGCTCTAATGGGACAAGGAGAACAAGAATGAAGTCAGTACCAAACCATCAGGCTAATAAACATAACATTCCCCTGAACACACAATCTCTGATAGATCACCAATTCCAGGACTCATCTTCATAGTGGTTCACAGTGGCATTTAATTAATGAAAACACTGTGATGCTCATCTGGTCAGTGGCTAGTTGCCAGATTTCAGCAGTAGCAGAACTGGTTGGTCACAAAATTGCAAAACTCTTCCTGTCCTAGCAAAGAGGAGGCATTTGCTCCAGAAAAAGCGCAGCTTGGTAGAAGAAAGCCTGTTGACAGCAGGGAATCCTGCTATCATTTGTGCCTACTCAGTAATCAGAGTTGGTTGCAGGAAAACACAGGAATCAATCAGCATGTCAAGACAAAACCAAATTAAGCCATACAAAAAAAAAATTAATATAATCAGAAATGTGAAGGGCCTTGGCAGCAACTGAAGTCAAAAACATGCATGCAGTTCTTCACTACATTAAAAAACCCCAAAAAAACAAGAAAGAAACTGAAACCCCTGTCCATAATTTACTCCCTTATGACATATTTTATTACTGCTTCCAAAGAGCAAACTAGATATGTATACTTCAAAATAAAACTTGAGTTATTTATGGCTTCTTTCCTCTTTAAAGATTACAAGAAATGTATAGGCACATGATCTATAAAGACACAATCAGAGCATCTTGACCTGAATAAATTACAGGATTCCACATACCAACTGATTCTCAAACACAAAGATTAAAACCTGAATGCAGCATTGACAGCTAATATGCACTTTGGACCTTTACAAGGATGTAACATTTTCTTCTTAGCATCTGTGAGAAGCTATTATACACGGAGATCCTTCCACACTTCTCCCAATTCTCAACATCGCTGTCCCTGTAACGGTTGTTTATATCTACTCAAAGTGATCCTGAAGAAGTGTAAGTGCTACAGCCAGCTATATAAACACTCATACCTACCTTCCAGAGTTGTAAACCTATGTAAGGCACCAGCAAAGCCTGCTTAAAGACAGACAAGGCTCAGATGGTCATCACTTACCTTCTCTGGCCAGGTTTTCAGCTCAGCATCAGTCTGCAGGGCAGCAAGGACTAGCACTGTCACACCATCTCACCAAATGAAAAAAATCCAGCACGGAAATTCAAAGGCTACACAAGGCAACCTCGCAACTACAAGTCTGGGGTAGCTTGCCTTTTTTTTTGTTTGTTTTTAGCATACAGAAATTATAAGCATATGGAAATTATGTGACAAAAGAATGCTGAGTTTTCTAAATAGCTAATAATCTTGATGAACAAGTCTGGTCATTGAATTGCTTCTCTTTGCCCTCAGGTTAGATGGAGAAGTAATAGTTTATACTTCCTGGATTTATCTCCCATGAAGAATTCCCATTTCTTCCAATTTTTGTCTTGAACCAAAACACTCCATCCTAGCTGCTGCATTGTCTTGGGAACCTGATTTGCTTCTTCCTGCTACAGCCTACATGTTTTTCATTACAAAACACGCATGATCCTTTTCCAGAAACCTTTCCATCTGTTCTTCCTGTGACTTGATCTTATTGAAAGTTCTTCCTAGCTTTGTCTTTTATACAGATGAAGTCTGTCCATTCCAGCAAATCCAGGCTCTCATTACTGCAGAAATAGCATTGATGCAGGAATTTTAGGAATGTGGTTTTGGTCTGTACGTGCTCATTGGGATAACTATTAATGCAGTGTAAGAACTACTCATTACAATGATTTCAAAAGGATACTTTAATAGCCTTTCCATAAAAAAGTTCAAGTTTCTGAATCACCTACGTAAAACAACCAAATCTGCCTTTTCTTTTTTGCCTTTTTTAAACTAAGAACATAGTCTTTTTGTTGTATTCCAGTAAAGCTGCTTCATTGTAACCACCCATATTGCACAATGCCAATTTTCAGGCTCTAGTGTCATTGGGAAATTCTCACTTGAGTAAATTCCATTCAGTCCTAGCCAAAAGCATTAGAATATGTATTAAGCTGACATGTCATTACCCAGAGAACAGCACCCTAACCAATACGTTCCAAACAATCAATGAAGTTTATTATACAGACCCAAAATTCAATATTGAGGACACATCTTTGAAGTAATCTAGAATACTGTTGCTGAGAGAAAATTATTCACTAAAGCCACCTTCTTTTAAGGTTATTTTTGCCCTTTTTTTAAAATAAGCAAACAAAAAAATTATGACACAAATTATGCAACAGACAGAAAACGGGTTTATGTAAAGTAAATAATGTTTGCAACAAGCCCAGAGCATTTGGTAAGCATTTCTCTTTCCTTCCCTCCTGCTCTTTTTTTAAGAGCAACCCTTCCAGTTAACACATCAACTTGTAGAAGAGATTTGCAGGTGAGTAATGACTCCCTTCTTGGTGTGGCCACTCTCATGGCACCACTGAGCAGAAAAATTAATAGGACATGGTACAAATTTGACAGTGAGCAGTTCAGACACCAAATGCTGCCTCAACTTGCACACGTTTTATCTTCACTTTGGAGCACCAGGTACATAGAGAAAAGCAATGCAAGCTTGAGGTGCACTGATCAGTAAGTTTAATGCAACCTAAGACGATTTATAGAGTTTCTATTCAAACAGCTCTACCTTTCTTAGACTTTCAGAAACATCACTCCATCACACAGCCTTGACAAGGCCCCCCCAAAAGATGTCTTTCATTAATCAAACTAGGCAGCACCAGCAGATTATCTGCTTTCACAAGGGGTTGCTAACGAGTTTCTAGTGACAAAGAGCATAGGGGCAAGGATCTGTTCAAGATGAGCAAATTCTCTGTCCGCACCATCTCTAAAGACCAGTTCCGTCAAGTCCTAGGTGGTCACATTTTCTCCCAAAGGTCAGCCGAGGAAGAAGGCCGAGACCTGTGAGGTCCCTTGACAAGTGAAGTAACTGCTTGAAGGAGGAAGTACCTCGCGTCGGCCTGGGAACAGAGAGGATCGCCTGCAAAAGCTCCCTGACAACCAAAGAGAAACTGTCAGGATCAGCTTGCAGGGTTAGCTCGTGTACCTACAATTCCTACAGCGTTCATGCTTCTGCCTACTCTTTCAAACTTACCTTTCAGGTAACCGAGGACTCCAAGCTGCCAGGGCACCCAACACAGCTACACATGCCACAAAGCCACATGTATTGGCACTCTGATGTATACGTACTACCAAATAAAGTAGCAAAACGGAGGACAGAGATACCATGGTATTCAAATGAGATCTTTCAAATAGAAAACCTGATCAGCAGCAGTCAGGACAGCAATCTGACACCATCTCCAACAAGCTACTTTAAAACACTGTACAGGAACTATTCATGAGACCAATCTCCTAAAGTCTTCACCTGAAGAAACAACAGCTTTGCAGCTTCCAAAGAAGGTTCGCTCCCGAAGAGTTTCACACAAGATGGTATGCCACTTACCACCCTGCTGGGGAGGGACTGTGAAACCTCCTGTTAAGGCCAGCCGAATTTGCAGCTTTTGAGTGTCCCCCCTTTCCCTACTTCCCTCCAACCTTTTTGATGATTACTAAGGCAATCAAGTAAACAAGAGTCACCCTCTCCTCACTCCAGTAAGGAACCATGGAGCCCTCTTAAGTCCAAGTAAGAAAATGAGGAAAGCCAGGAACGGTAACCAGGTCAGACTGGCCAAAGACACAGCAATGCTCACAAGCAAGGCTGAGACCCAGCTTGTACAAGGGCAACCTGGGGAAGAAGCAGAAGTCTAAGGGAAGAACAGATGAAGGAGCAGCAGAATAAAGAGTGGCCAAAACAGAGCAAGAATAATTCTGAGGGGAATGAGGGAAGTCTGCAAAGTCTGATGGTTGGGAGAGGATAAGTAGAGGGTTATTATCTTTTTTATCTGCTAGGGAGAGATGGATTTGGAGAAAGCAAGTAGGAGGCCTTGCTGCACAGAAGTATCCCACATTTATCTACAAATTTCTCTCATGTATTTTTTTACTATCCAGCAGAAACAGGTCAGACATCCTCTACATGTGTAAAAAAACTCCTTATATCTGTACTTTGCGGGCAGTGTTTACTACATATCTTTCACTTGCCATGACTTTTACCACCTAGTGAATAGACAGGGATAAGCATCTGGCAGCACCACTGCTGCTGGCAACATAGACATAGCTAAAGGTCCAATTTTCAGTCCTAGAGCCATGCGTGTTTCCTGGCACATAGCCTGCTTTCATCTAAGCCCACACAGGACAGGGATTATTTACTTGGCCAAAATGTTCAGACACATTTAACCTCGCCAGGGACTGTCCACTTGCCTCCTCAGAAATCAGTCATTATAAAGAACAGCTCCTATAGCTCCTTTTCCTCTCTGCTCTGTGAGGAACATGCTCAGCTGAAGAGATTCCAGCAGAAGCAAATACCCTTTAGAGATAACACAAAGAGGGGGTGAACAGGGGGCACACCTCTCCTGGTCTAGGTCCCTGAGCGGGACAAGGCATTACAGCATGTCCAAATACACCTTTCCTCTTCATATTGCTCCTTTGTTATCTAAGAATTCTAGAATGTTACCTAGGATTCAAATAGGCAGACTTAGTGCTTGTATCATCTCAGATTTTGGACAAAAAAAATCTTGAAAATCATGTCACTCACTGGGAAAGAGCAATTTTTGGTAACTTATCCTAAACTTCAGAGAGTAACTTTCTTTTCTGATATTCTCTTCTCATAACAGTAGCCAACAAACACACAGGATGGCAAATTAGTTCCCCACTGTTAGCTGTGCTAACAGGCTGTTCTCTAAGTAAAACACCAGAGCAGGGTTCTTCAAGACAAGAGCTGGTACCAAATCTTTCCTCAGCCTGGTGATGGGCTCTCAGAGCTCTACTGACTCTCGGCAGCAAGAGGAGCTCTATCCTTAAGTATGTGTAGACTTTTAAACTAATTTTTTTCAGCTTAATAAAAGCAAGACGTACAACATGGAAGGTGGAGAGCCAGCCTAGGATCCTTTTTTCAGATTCTTTCTCTAGAAAAATAAATAAAACTAGGCAGTCTTATGGCACAGGACGTTCTAAATGTTCTTTGTAGACCTTCCAAGCACAAAAAAGAAAAACAAAGACATTAATCCAGGTGGTAACAATGCCAACCACCACATTCCAAAAGCCACGGTGCAGTTAAGGTACCTCACTGCTACATCAGCATCACATTATATCCTCTTGACGGCAGATGAGAAATGTGGAGTTAGAATTATTCAAAACCATTGGAATGGAAATCTCGCATCAATTCCAGGAAAAAGCAAAAGAAGTTTTAACATTTCTCCACTTGATCGGCATCTGTCGCATTTAAAGGAAGACAAAAAAATCCCTTTCCATTCCCTTAAAGTCTGGAAACTTCACAGGGAGCATTTCCCCAGCAATGATCCTCCTACACTTGGCTAACTAGTTTGCTGCCATTCCAAATGCCTCTGGAAACATCAGCAGGATCCACATACCACAATTAAAAGCTGGCGCGTAGTCATCCACACTGCTGAACTACCAAATGTTTGTCCTCCTATTACTGTACAACAACTCCTTCTGCAAAAATGCCCCTCCAGCACTGCGTTGTCCAATTGGCAACAGTCAGTTTTGGAAGTCTGCAATAGCTGTAACTAAACGTATCGCCAAAACAGTGATGCTCTTCTAGAAATAGTACTTAGCTCTCATAAAATTTAGTTCTCTTACTCATAAAAGCTTTTCAAACCTGTCTTCAAGCCTCTCCTATCACCCCAACAACCTTCTATTGGATAAAAGTAGATCCTAGGAACTTAATTTATGTCTTTCTGATACAACTGCCTCCTGCCTTCAGCTCCCACACTCAGACCTGCTAGAGCGGACATTACCATTAACCAAGGCCTCATCTTCAACAAAATCCACAGCATAAACATGCAGAAATAGGTAACTCGGAAGAGAGGAGAGTCACAACCACACACAGAATTTGCATCCAACACAGAGATCACATAGGGCAAAATAAAAGCACACAAATATGCTCAGCCTTCTCTACAGTGCTCTACAAACCATTGCTCTGACACACAGTTCATGAGGAAATCCTGACATGGGCACATGCTGGTTATCCACATTCAAGGAGGAAAAAAAACCCAAACCAAACAAAAAAAGTCCCCACATTAGACTTTAGGGTGCTGATGTCCTTCACAGAAGTCACTCAATGATTAAACTTATGATCCCGAGTGAAGCATAAACCTTGTCAAGTACGCAGTTTTATTTGTCATCTAGACGAAAGGAAGTGAAATGAGAAGGATGTCTACATTTCACACCTTTCCCCTGGAAGTCTAAAGCATCTGTTTCTTATTCTGCTGGACCAGAAAGACATTTCAGCATCCTACATGGAATAATTAAAACATATCTCCGGCAGTTTTTCCAATTCAGTAACGTAGTCTTTCTACCCTGCTGTTCTTCCGCACACCTACAAACAGTTATTGCAGTTTCACACGCCCTTAAATTATCACAGAACCTTTAAGGTTGGAGAAGACCTCCAAGATCATCAGATCCAACCGACAACCCGACACCACCATGTCTACTAAACCATGTCCCGACATGCCATGTCTCCACGCTTTTCCAACACCTCCAGGGACAATGACTCCACCACCTCTCTGGAGAGCCTGCTCCAATTCCTGACCAATTAGTCCTCTTCTCTCCCCATTTGTACCATGCTGGGAAGAAAAAAACCAAGACGCAACACCAAGGCTATTTTGCCTTGCAGGGTTGCATGAGATGAGCAGTCAAGAAGCACAGGCAGGCGTGCCCCGTCCAGCAACAGCAAGCCTTCAGGGTGCACAGACCCTCAGAACAGAGAAGAATTAGCTCCCGGAGGTGCTTATTCCCTTCTGCTAACTAAGCAGCTCCTCAGGGCTTCCCGACAGACACGAAACACCTACCTATCACTCAGAGGTTCTGAGTTCGGTGATTCAAGCCCCATCCATCCACACTTTTTAAACACACAGTTCAAAATTGTTGTCTTTTTCTCTAACGGAACAAGTTCCAAAGTGCAGAAATTAATGCGTTTTTATGATTCTCAAAGTGGATGTGCTAAAAGTGAGGTTGTTCGCCATTTCTCTAGAAGATCCTTGTAACTGCATCAAGAGAACTACAGAACAAAAACCTAACCACATTTCACAATCGATTTATTTACATTAGATTTCCTTGAACAAACAACATCCAAGTGGAAACCATAAGCAGTTTACTTGAAAAGACAACAGGCAGCAGAGAACTACAACATCTCCTAAAAGCTAAAGTGGATGTGGCTTGCAACCCTTCTCCTTGAGCTGGTCACTTGAACAGAGGTTTTCTGGAAACAAACAAAATACTATCGAAATCAGTATTCTGTTTGCTCCAAGCTGCACAAAATAAACATGCATTCTTCTAAATTAGCTGATTGGTTTTAACAGTATCATCTGAGCTTAAGGTGTGCACACCAGATTTTTTTTTAATTATTTTTTAAATAGCCTATGCTTGGAATTTTTTGGCATGCTGACATGCCCACAGCATTGTTTTCCTGTGTTTCAGAGCAAAGGTTATTGTTTAAAAACAGTGTCTAAAGATATGCCAAAACATTTTCACTTCAACAAGTTTCACTTTCTGTTCAAGTAGGGGAAGTACAGAGTCCTGCACCTGGGGAGCAACAACCCCAGGCACCAACACGTGCTTGGGGGCCCCCAGCTAGAAAGCAGCTTCACAGAAAAGGATGGAGGGTCCCAGCAGACACCAAGCGGAATATGAGCCACCACGGAGAAGGATCAGGGGAATCTTATCAATGTAAGTAAGTACCTGAAGGGAGGATGCAGGGATGACGGAGCCAGGCTCTTTCTAGAGGTGCTCAGTGACAGGACAAGAGGCAACGGGCGCAAACCAAAACACAGGAGGTTCTGTCTGAACGTCAGCAAACACTTTTTCACTGAGAGGGTGACGGAGACTGGCACAGATTGCCCAGGGAGGTTGTGGAGTCTCCACCCTTGGAGATATTCAAAAAGCTATCTGGACATGGTCCTGGGCAACCAGCTCCAGGTGGCCCTGCTCGAGCCTGTGGGTTGGACAGATGGTCTCCAGAGGTCCCTTCCGACCTCAACCACTTGGTGATTCTGCTGTTCCGTTTTAGCCACCAAAATATATCCTGCTGTTTTTGAAATTACAAATCTGCATTCCAGTTCCTCTCCAGACACTCCCCATCTAAAGCAAGCCAAGAGGAAAAAAAAACCTCAAAGCCTTTCTGAATTGCCTCCCCCACATTCAAAACTGCAGCAGCTATAAATGCATGCATAGTAATGATCATCTTTACTTGGGGCTAAACAAACAGGCTTCAGTCAGCACTGCTTTCTTACTGTGGCACAAAAGACCATGAGTTTCCTTTTGCTCATCAGACAGGCAAATACAGATATAAAAATAAAACTGGAGCACTTTAGAACAGTTTGTCTTCCAGATATCTAGTAAATCCACAACGTTTCTGTCCAAATCATTAGTGTTAATATACCATAATCTGAAGTGATATAAATTAAAACAAAAATTCACTTGAATAACTATTCCACACAGCCTTTTTGTATACTTTCAGGCATGGTCTGAAAGTTAGACTTCTCAAATGCCAGAAGTACTGAGGTTTTCCCTCAGGTAACCGCAAAGTTACATTCCTTTATTTCCTTGCACAGCACCTGGGAACTGTAACGCACTTACCTTTACCTCAGTAACAAAGTGTTGACAGTCCCTCCAGAATTCATTCCCTTAGGTGAAACATCACAATCATCTTTCAAAATTATCTTTTAGAAGTTGACCAGAAAAGTGGAGATGACCTTACAGCAGAGCTGTCCTTAAAGCCTGCCCACCCTTTCTCATTGCCGCTCTCCCCAGCTGTATCAGGTGGCCTAGCAAAACCGTCTCTGCACACCTTCAGACTACCAAGATCCTGCTAACAAAGCCAAAGCATGCAAACACACACTCCCCAGTCTATCTTTTAAAAAGCTCCTTAAAAATCCAGCTCTTCATCAATCATTATAAAGCCTCTCCACTCTCTGCCTATGTGACCTGCTCTTTTAGAGAACAAGTTTCTGAGGTTCCCATCCTGCAAATCAACCCCCTTAAATCAGGCACTACTGATTATATAGTCCCAGCTGTGGGTTAAGAGCCATGTTCTCCTGTAGGTTCTTTACATCTGCAATATATTCTTAATACTATAACAAATACCCGCTTTCTGTCACACTTCTGTGCTTGCTTAACCTTTACATCAACGCTGTCTAGAATTAATTCCATATAATTTCTAACAGGCTGTCTCCATGGTATTGACACATCGCCTCGTATTATTATATGTTGACATTCACAGCCACTCCATGAGAAAAAAGGTCCTCAATTAGATTATAATTCAGTAGCCATAGTACACTTTAATGTGCTAATCACTAAATTGATCCTTGCTATTGTCAGACACAAAAATGCACCTCATATTGCACACAATCTTCATCCATCACATTTCAATTAAACTTCTCTAACAAGGAAAGACTAAATTCAAGAGTGACACCATTGTCACCAGATGGCTGAAAGTTCAACTCAGCACCAGCAAAAACAACTTGCTGTGCCCCCAACACCCTCCTTTTACAGCCTCCTGCTCTTTTTTTCAGCAGCAACTCACTGGCCCCCAAAAGCAAAAAAACCCAAAGATAATACAGAGCCTGGATCCAGCCTGGCAGTTTGTAGCATTTAAGCCACCTACAAGGCCTTTGGGAGTGTGAAGATAATGCAACATCAAGCTCAAGGAATTTCCTCAAAACATCTCATTGCTCAAAACACCCTGAACAGGATTGCCATGTCCCTGGTGTGCTTCTGACATAACCTTCTCCACTCAGTAGTGATTACAAAGCATATCAAATGGTGGCGGTTACCACTGGGTACCTATCGCAAAGTCCAGAAGAAAACCAAGGCAACACTTCTTCAAATGATTCATCGTCCTATTTTACCCCTTAAGAGAGAGCCCAGAGATATCTTGCTGCTGCTACTGATTCATTTGCTTTCAAAGACAACTCAGCAGGAGGTACAGCTGACTCTCCTCAAGGGTCAAGGCTACTCCCATGGCCATTCCTCAGGCATCATCACTGAACCTGAGGAACAGCAGAGCCTCCAGGCCCCAGTGCTATAAAGTACTGACGTATTCACGTGGATGACTTCCAGTTCTGGAGAACTACAAAACTAAGCTGAAATTTTCATAAACATATTACAGCAAGGCAGGCATCCAGTAGCTCCCAAACTTTCTTGATAGCCGACAGCTAGCTTTCTGCACTTACAGAAGTCCAATGAGTTAAAGGAAGAAATATTTGGCTCTTCGTATTGTATCATCCCTCCAAAATAAGGAGTACCAGGCTATAGAGGTTTATCTTCTTTACATCTTATATTACTTCAACAGACAGCTAAAAATAGTAAAATGGTGATTATTTAGCACATCTTTAAAGCAACAATTTCCCTCCCAATTAATTTCCAGTTCCTCAGATTAATTATCTACTCAATTTTTCCTGATGCACACACTGAAAGAAGCTGAATGCATTTCCTGTAAATTAAACTGCTTTCAGAGATAATGAAACTCCTAAAAGAACTTTGACTAAGCAAAGAATCAAAAATCTATTCCACTCAATCTGCCTGGATAGGTAGAAGGCAGAAAGCAATGTCTCCGGACAGTGAAACTCTGGAGCTTGAACCCAAACAATAAAGTGCTTTCACTTGTCCTCAGGGTAATGACCCCAACATAGCAACAAGAAGCAGATCTGGCCCAAATAAAAGCAAAACTCAATAAAAAACAACTCAGGTATAATCACTATTGCTTGCAACTTCAGCCACTGTGGACCTGTACTCAGGAGTCTTAACATCTACTGATCCTGCAGTCCAGACCTCTTTCTGTCACATTTAGTGATAAAGCTCCCGTAAATTTCTGTAATACCTGATTGGAAACTGGAGAAAAATGGAAAGCAGACCCTCTGCGGACAGATAAAGTACTACCTTTGCCGCATTAGACCACAAGTACCAAAAGAGCAGTTACAACTGTATGCTGCTGCACTCAGGAGCAGGAAGAAGAAAGCATGTGGACCTTTCTCCACCCAGAGCCAGGAAAAGATTCATTCCAGCGGCTCCTTTGGTTTTTTGTTTTCTTGGCACTTCTTTATCCTCCTGCTCTGTAGCCTGATCCTAGATGGGGCAGTGCACTGAACTCCCAGGAGCAAAGCAAGACAGTTGTCCAAGCTCAGTACCTGCAAAACCCCTTCGCTGAGAACAGCGTTGGCATTAAAACCATTTAGTGGAACAGAAATGACTGACCGTACAGGGTGGTGAACAGCACCAGAGCCACTGCGCAAAGGGAACAAAGCTCCCCAGTACAGCAGAGCACCCACTCTGTGTGTGTTACAAAGGTGCCAACGGCTCACCGCTGGACTCTGCCCTACTCAAACTCAAGGTGCAATCAAAGCTCAGTTCACTGATCTAGTTTCTTCACACATTTCTTTTAAATTGTTTCATTATTGTTGAGTGGCGGAGTCTAGTTCCATAGTCATATGCCTGAAACATCACTGCCGTACACACGTTTCACAGGACGTACTCCTCAGCCAGTTGCAATAGGACTCATGCTGAAGCAGTGTCAAAAACCTGCTTTCGTATTTTATCCTGCTGGCACAAACCTGCAGGGTTCCTGCCTCACGTTGGAGGCATGAGAGGACAGGACACCCTTCTTTACAAATAAAAGATTACTTCAGCATTATACACTCAGAACACGAGGGGGGAAAAGAATGTTTCTTACTACTCAAAGCTCTGTCATTTGAACAAAACACAAAGGGGAATTTTCAACACAAAGCATGTCTGAAATGAAGTACCTGCTAAAAGCTTTAACATTTTAAGCCTGTCTAGATTACTAACTAGGTATAAGTAGAAATACACAATCAGACAACAGAAAGGTGGCAGGGTTTGCATGCTATACACTGATCTTATAAAATATTTAAGCAAAGCACGTGACCATTGATAATGTGCACTTTGACTGAACAATAGGCTGCATATAAACAATGTGGGTTTTTCCCCAGAACTTTAGCATGTGGGTATCTGTGGGGGAGGGAGGAAAGAAAGTTAAAGAAAGAAAAAAATAAACCATATATATAGGGACATATTGCTAATTTTTACAGTACAGCCCCTGTAAAGCATATTTGTAGTACTTTGCACATTCTAGTTTAGAAAGAGACACAGGTACCCACCAACAGATTCTGAAACCCTTTGGTTTTTGAGGGAACACACACAAGGATAATGAGTCTGCTGAGAACAAAGCTCTTGCACTTACCTTCAGCCAGCAACTTCAGCAGGCTGTGCTCTGCACTGCAGCTGGACAAAACCAAACAAGTCCATGCTTTAATAATTGATAGAGCCCTCACCCCAGCCAAGGCAGTCAGTCAGCTGTCCAAGAGTACAAACACACTAAATTGCAGCATTTTTAATTCACCTGTTTAAATTTCAAACAAAGACGCATTTTTTCAAAACAAAGTGAATACCAAAAAAAGACTGGGGTACAGAACGGAACCTGGTTTCTCTTCTTCTGAATCCCACACTTTGATCACAGCAGCTATTCACGAAACAACCCATGGAAAAGCCTAGGTAGGCTCCTGTCCTGCTCCAAACCCCAGACCAGAAAACCCCCAGAACTACGCCAGCAGTGATAATTTCTGCTAGGAAACACCCAGACAGACCTGATGATTATTTGCATGCCTTACTATTACGATAAACAGACTGAAATCAGGCAAAAGTAAGTTCTACAGGACTTCATACAGTACACCAGAAGTAAAATTCACTTGCTTACCAACCAGAAAGCACTGGAAAGCTTTCATCCAGGAAATATCCAGGTATAGGTATGTGACAGATCAAGATTCATGGAAAGATGCGATGGAGACTATAGGCTCTAGCTATGAGTTTGTGAAAATAATGTCAGCCGAGGGACAGCCGTTTCATAAGTAGGAAGCAGGAGAAGCGGCCATGAACCACGCTCTCTGTTCCAGCCATCACGGGCACACTTTATTGAACCGCACCGATTCTACGTTAAAGTTGACTTGTCAGCCGCAAAGATAAAAGCGGGAAGCTTTGTCTGCTTTTATCTAGGGGCAATTAAATCTTATCAGAAAACAGCCATAAAACAGGCTACTGGGTTTTTTTGTGGTAACTCTACATGAGGAGCTATGTTCAGGTTTACTAGGATTGATAACTCACAACACGTTACTTCAATAAAGTAGTAACAACAAGACAAAACCACTTACTTCCTATGTTAAAACACAAACACATCCACTTATGCTCAGAGGGAAAAACTAAAGACAATTTAGAATGCACAACACTACGCCCTTTTTCCTACTCAGTCTACCTCCATTATTACTGATTATTTTTTTCTGGAAAAGGTGAACAGTGGGTGTTATCTAAGAAAGCCAGAACCTTGAGAGGACTTAAACTATTGTCTTTGAGACTGACAGTGACCCTTCATAAACTGAAATGTTCTCACACAGATGTAGTAAGTCCAATCATCACCACCACCATCCAAACACTATATGGTTTCTGTGATGGAGTTGATGACATGCAAAAGTCAAAGAGATAGTGAGGACACTGTTCTCCAAAATCATAGCTACTATACCTTGTATACTAGCAAAATACTGTACCGGCTAAAACAGCCTTGAAGACAAAGAATATAAATAGCAGAAAATACAAAAATATAACTAGAAACAAATTCTACTCTGAAAATTCATATTTTCAAGGCATTTAGACCTGCAGCACTAACCGTACCCATTATAAGCTGGAGTGGTATTCAAAGTCTATATTGCAACAAAACTCAGTGTTCCAAATGGACCTGCAATTGTCCTCATCTGATCATCTGCAGATTAAAAACAAATTAAAACACAAGTTGATATTGCGAAGCACAAGTTTTCCACTATATTTCTATCTACTGCATGCGTTTAGGCTCTTTGCCATTTGCCAACTATTTCTTTAAACTTATGCCCGTCAAATACAAAACAGAAGCTATAAGAAAGTTAATTAAGTCCCCAGTACTGGACAACCATGAGTTTCTTTAGAAAAATACAATCAATACTGGAGATATAAAATATTAAAAAAATATTTTAGGCAGGTATCTCTACTCCTGCCTAAAGTATCAACTACTACAGGTTGGAGCTGCACAGTTCTGCTGCTGTTGCTGGGTTTGTAAATAACTGGATTGGAATTAAACTGAGAAGAGGAACAAAAAATTGATGCTACACCAGAACAAGTTTTTGACTGAGGTTTTTTCCTCCCCAATAAAGTTGAGATGTTGATATAATTTTTACAACAATAAAAGCATTACTTTTCTCTTACTGAATTTGTACAGGATACTCTGGTCACCAAGGCAAGGGGCTAACACTTCCGTGAAAGCATCACCTCTACGTGTTCATCAGGCATCCGGGGGGTGGGAGAAGGGGGAGGGGGCGAACAGAAAAGGAGACAGAGAAGAAGAAAGGATAAAAAGAAGCAGGGTCAGGTCATTAAGCTGAAATCCCAGAGGGTGACCAACATCTTATTTAGAGAAGGATTCATTCAAATTTCATAAACCTATTGAGTGAATACGGTAGGCAGAAAGACTGCTGGTATCAAAAGGGAAATTAATGATGACCTGAATTTAAAACACAGAAATCGCCCACACAGAGACACACTGACTCACAAACATCTCTGTACTGGAAGGATTCGTAAGAGAAGGTTGCATTCTGGGACATGTCAATTAAAATTAAGAATGAAATAACTCTGTGCAACGGTGCTGAATGGCATTTTCTCTCAAGAGACCACAAGTTCAAATTGAGATTTCAGCTGTGCAATCAGATTTCCATTCTTAACTCTTTCCTTTCCAATGCAATTGATCTGTTCATGACAGTCTTCCCTTTCCTTCAATTCTCAGCTAAATCCACAGACATTTTAGAGACCTGTACCTGCCCTGAAGTCCGGACTGTGACAGTACTTCCACCAGATTTAATGAGACGAGTTCTGCCAGAAAGAAAGATCGGCTCTAAATTACTATGAGTACTATCATAACTTAATCTAGAATTTCAGAGACCAGTAAAAAAAATAACTGAAAAGTGCATTTTAACAGACAGAACTGCACTGCTCAAGTAGTGAAACCATGCAACAATTTTGAGACGTTTGTCCTCAACAGTTACCAGGGCCAATATTTCGTTAATTTTGTTAAATGGAGAAGTCGGCCTTCATCACCTCACATTACGTTCCACACACTAACCACGTGTGCAGTCCGATCCCAAGCATGCCGCACAGCGGTGTCCACTCTGGGTGAAAGCAAGGAGCCCACTGCATTGCCACCACCAGCCTGGGAAACACAACACAGCAGAACCACAGGCAGTATTTCTACTTGAGCTATACTGTCTAAGTGTCAAAACCATCCTGACATTTTTCCTCAGGAGAAAATGAAGCTGAATTTTAAGAGGGAGGAAAAGTACCTTTTCCCAATTGTTAGCCACCCAAAAATAATGTCTTTATGATCCACAAGAAACATTAACAACCAACGTAGTTTAAGTGGGGTGTTTCCATCACTACCTTAAATTTTAAAGACATCTTTAAAAACCATTTATCCATAATTTTCACCCAGCAGAAAACCAATTCCTCTTGTCCCTTTAAAAGAAAATGGTGGATTTTTCAGAAGAATAGAACAAAACACTTAAGGGAATTTTAAATACAGGAAGGAGGGATAAGAGCATGGGGGAAGAACCCAACAGTCTTTGTAAATATTTTTGTGACTCCAGTTGCCAAAACAGTATCCACACAATGTACCTTGGCCAAGTTTCTTTGAACACAAGAAAATTCAAAGAGCAACAAATCCTGAAACACACCCACACATTTGGGGTATATTTGTACAAGCATACACAGCACTTCAGCTGCTGTGGACGACTCTTCCTTTACTATCATGATGTACACGGCAGATGCTGATTTTACTAGTGTCTCTTTTTCTGGAAAGTCTCTGGAATCCACCCAAGCTTGGGATGGGTGTTACACAATATCTGATATGCCTCTTGGTAGAGGCAGCAAAAGAGGAAAATTACATTTTATTTGAGTATTGAAGAGTTTGCGTTGGCACGGTTAAGCTGAAATTTTAAAGCGTCAGCTTTGTGAAAGAAAGAAAAACAAACCGATCCCATGTAACTGAAACACAAAGATGATTTTGACTGGATTCTCGAAAACCAAGCAGCAGAAAAACTTACGGGATTAACAGGGTCACATTAGATTTAAAGCAACTCGCAGGCAGATGTTTCAGTTCCTATTTACACACCAAAACCAGCAGCCAAATTTTCAAAATTGTCCAGTAGATTGTCACAGCACTCTGATCTCTAATCATATTCAGACTTGGTGTACTTGAAAGGTTTGAAAGTCTGTCCCTCATTTTAGTTGCCTGTTTTCTCTTTGAAGATTTGGCCCTTGAAGAAATGGTAGGAAATAACACATTTTAAAATCCAACATAATAACAAGGGCCATGACATTTTAAACAATGGAACTGAACAACGTTCTGCCTCTTCACATTCTCATAGTCTGGATGGAAAAGACTTATCCTTGTATGTTAAAATAACAAAGTTGCAACTGCAAATACAAAGGTCTGTCTGTCACGGTTACACAAATAACGAATTAGCACTTCTTTGCACCTCCTTGTACTGTTGCAGCCAAGAGAGAAAGGTGTAGGGTCACCTTCATGTTTACTGAATGTTAGCAAAAAAGGTTTCCTTGGATATCTCCTACATCTAAAATGATTGATGGCTGCTGGTTTTGATGTAATTACAAACAGCTCTTCCCTCCAGAAATAACCTGCTAAAAAGACTATTGGACCTTAGAAACAAAGCATTACCCTTAAAAATTGCCAACGGTACGCACTAATACGTAGCCTGGGTATTACTATGCCACTAGCTGGTGTCATGACTGTCACTGACAGATGAAAAGCTGAATAGGAAAGAGAAAAGAAATGGGATGTGATAACATCACATCATAAAATACAAGATAAACATGTCGCCGTGACCAAGATGCATTTCTAACCTCAAGTAATAAAACAACATGCCATGGTAGAAAGAGAAAGAATGACCCAGATGAGGTGAAATCACTACGGACAAATGTGGAATGTTCCTCATCTAGCATATATTTACATGCATTTACTCACATTTACATATGCTAATGTGAGAAATATGATTTTTTTTTAAACTCTTGTAAACATACCATAGCCCATTCCTTTTAGGGAAAGAGGAGAATGAAGAACCAGAAAGAACAATAAGCTTATTGAAAAGCCAAAAAAAAAAAAAAAATCCAAAAAACAAAACCACACACCAAAAAACGAGACAGGACAGGAGCTGCAGTATCAGGTTCTGACACCTTCTTGCTGGGATACAACCATCCCGCAGAAGTGAATTAATGCCATAATGAGCAGACTTAGGAAAGTTTCCATATATTTTATTACACATCTACTAACTTGCCTGCCAGTGCTAGAAGGCAAGGGCAGGCTTTCCAAATAACTGATTAATTGTAATGTCATCCAGAAAGTTGCGTGCTTAACTGCACCCAACCCCAGTGCTAGCTGGCATCCACCACCACCACCCTCCCTGGTCCAGGCTTGCTGCACCCCTTTCTGGGCAGCAAGACACAACTTTGTTTCCCCTCCTATTTGCAAACCAGCCACAGGGTTCATCTGTAACAGCTCATAAACTATGCAAAGCACTTTTGAAGCCCTTGTAACAGCAACATAGGTTTCAGTGCATGTGTAAAGCAAGGCATTATGCACGTCTTGAAATCTCAAGTTTCAGGAATGTATGACCTATTGCCATTCCGACGCCCCGGTAAGGTGGGAGGGTCACAATCCCACACCAGTCAGAACAGGGCAGTAAACAGCTGCTCTAGGAGCAGCCTTCACTTGCTCACTTTCTTTACCCAAACGAGCAATAAGTGAGAACACCCAGAGGGAAATACCTCGCCCATGAAGTCTGATCACCTCTTTCACGAGCATTCAAAGAATCACATAAGTCTCCTATGATACGAAGACCACTTCTCCTCAAATACTGAGACACGACTGTATTTACCAGATCTAGTAGCAAAAAAAGGAACAAGCAACTAGGCAGGAAAGAATTTCTTTCAAATACACCAGCTCACTTCAAACTATTACCAGCTCAACAGAAAACAAGTAAGGCATGATAATGCACAAGCCAAGTGGCATTTAGGGAAAACATATAGCTTTTGAAGTTACCAGAAATAGCATTCCCTTTTCATTAAAGGCAACTCTCAATATCATTAGTTATGCTTTAAAAAAAAAAGTCTATCAGCAATCCGGGAGTTCAAGGGGGCATCTCATGGCCAGAGATGCTGTGAAAGCAGCAAAATAGATTTTACAGTAGTAAGCAGCATCACCATGTACTTCATAAATAAAATTTACAATTTACAAAGTCAGTCTTCACTTTCACAGCATCTGGCATTAGAGTCAAAATCTTCTACAAGCCAGGAAAAGAGTTTATATAACTGTTCCCTCGTTAGAGCATCATAAAAAATGATCTATAAAGAGGTGCACTCTAAAGCTAGCGAAAACCATATCCAGGATCCGTCAGAGACTTACAATGGCAGAGATCACCAGAACAGCCCAACTGGGTAACACTGGTCTCCCAAAACATATTGCTGGTTTTACAGATGAGCTGATAACCAATGTAATTGAGGCCAGTAACATAAAGCATCTGCTGGATTCAGTTTAAATGGTAATACATTCCTCCGAATTCAATGTATATGAACAACAGGAGAATTACTCTGGTCACCACTGCTACCATTAGGAAGAAGGTTTAAGGAGGACAAAACACTAACAGAAGTCAGCAAGGTGACTGGAATAAACAGTGTACTTGAGAGAACATCAGCACGGCCTGATGCAGAACCAGAGCATTTGCTCTACAGAATTCATGCCAAGATCAGGCAGTGGTGCCATGGAAGAGCTTCAAGCCACATTTTCAATTTAAAGAATTAGAGTTGGGTTTACCACTGATTAGCAAGGATTCAGGAAGATGTTGATAGAAAAATCCAGCCACCTGCATAATCTTTTTACAGATAAGTCATTCTGTCCATTCAAACCAATACAACCTGGTTTGCATTGTTGCAATGCAGTACTGTGTGAAGTACAATATACAGTCTTACAGACTGGTTTCCTTATCAAACCTTTCTCCACAGCTACTTGGAATTTAACATACTCTCAATAGCCTGTATTAAACTCCATCTCATTCAGATTTGGAAAGTTCTCATCTCTGCATAGCGCTCTGGTACGAACACTGGTGTATGCCTTTGTTACACGCATCACAAAACCACCCAGCTAAGGCCCACATGCTGCCATGCCCGCAAGGCAAAAGGGCCTTTATTCCCGCAACACTGAATTCGCCTGAGAATCACACCATCAAAAGAGAGAGATGCAAATAGCTTCAAATGCAAAACTTGCTAAAATAATTTGAAAGAGTTTACAATTCAAACAGCAGAATAATCCTGATCACACACGGGAACTGTTTACATCTTAGGGCTCTACCATCCATGAACAAATTGTGCTGCCTATCTTTAATCAGCTCCTTAATGAATTACAAGTTTGTAAGTTGAAAAGTCTTCTGACAGTTCCAGATGATTCTCATCAGTGTTACACTAAACACATCCAGAGTAATCCCACTTAAACCATGTTCTCATCTCCTCCATATATATATTTTTATACATATACATATTTATACACACTAACACACAAAAATACATTCTCTACAGTATAAAAATAAGCCCTCACACTCTGGTTTCATTCCAGGCTTTCAGGAACATCACTTTCTCTGAACATTACAATAGTCTGACTATGATAGTTTTACTAAAAATAAAAGTTCAGAGCTGTGCCAAGTGATTTCACTTGCGGAGGCAGAAATTCCCAAGCTCAAAAATTCTCCAGGTTTACTTAGAATAGTTTCACTTTATTTTTTGAATGCCAAAGAGAAGCGTTGTGATGCTGAGGATAGATGTGTGGGATTAGCCAAAAGGGAAAAACTCAGGATTTCAATTTCCTGCTGTAAGCAGGTGTGGGCTTGACTCAAAGAGGCAGAGAACACCACTGAAAGGAATGAATTTTCACATTACCGCAGTATACAGGGAGCACTGAGTCTGTGGACTCACCACCCCTCAGTAAGGCAGTAGAGATCTTGCCTGCCCATTCATAGATACAAAAGACTACAATTCCCCTGATAAAGTGAGATTTTAACCTCCGCATGCTCATCAAGCTCCACTCAGGTACAGTTACAGTTGTTCACTGCTTAGGCATGCAGACAGATGAATAAAAAAATAAATCCCAAAGCCGGGCTGCAACCTAATGAGATACGTGAGGCACAAAGGACACTGTGAAATTTAAAACTATCAAAGTTTGGGTTTCAGTTTTCCTTTCATCCAAGAATTTGAAATACGCTCCCTCTAGTCTCAGGCTTTATTTCAGCGACTCCATTCACTCCTAAACCTCTCCTCTTGCTATTTATTCCATGGCTGGGACACAGGGAAGAATCATCAGCTCCCCTTCACCCTTTAAAGGAAAAACAAACCCAAAGAAAACCTACTCACAAAATCCCACATTCCATTTCTCACTAGAAAAAAAACCGCTCTGAACATAAACTAAACATCACCTCTGCTATTCTAACCTTACAACTATTTAAGGTATTGCAATACTAATTTCCTTTCCCTTATCTCCTGTAGTATAAACACATCTGTGTGATGCTATGAAAAATACAGAGGCTAACAGGGAATCAGGAGGAAGATGGAAGTTCCCATCCATATATGCATCCCAACCTGCACGCGCATCCTTAACTTTTGCCATTTTACCACAGTGTCACTGCTGGGCACAGCTGAGCTTTGCTGGACTGCTGGACATCAGTCATGTGGAAGATGCTACTGAAACAAGAGTAGCTTTGAAAAACATGAACAACAGCGTCTTTTTAATACTCTGCTATGTCCTGGGAAGATTTGACCAAACCAAATGTATACAAAGCTCCCAGGCCAAGTCATTTGAGATAGGAAACCCCTGTATTGTGGTCTTGTTTCACCAGCAAGAGTAGTTCTGTGAGATCCTATCTGTTCATCCCTTGCCCTTTTCTTTTTCCCTCTAATCTATGTAATAGAGAGCTACTTCTGCTCCCTGTTTCACGCCCAAGAGGAAGGTACAGCTCTTCCAAGGGCCTCAAACAGCCTGGCTCAAGATACCATTCCTCTTTTCCTGAAGCGTGTAGGGTTTGCTTTCAGTTTTTAAGCTGGATCAATTCACTGGTCTTGTCCATAGAATGGTCCTGAAAACGTGTTTGCATAACCAAGAGGGCAACCTGTTGTGTAATTTGCAAAGCCAACAGCCAGAACAGAAGAGGACAGGAACTTCTTAACCCAGTGACGCTGAAGCTCCCACCTCACACAGCCATACCCACAAATACTTGCAGAAAGGAGCAGTGGTGGAGTCTAAAATTTTCCTTTCTGTAACTACATGCACATTATTTAGAAGTATTAATTCTGTGCCTCTGAGGGGTATCTTGGGAGCTGAGGGAAGGCAGTAATACCTCCTTAAATTAGCACAGGCATTTCACAAGTTTGGGGTGGGAAGAAGCAGTAAGTGAAATATGTTACGGTATGTCCCCTACACCTTTATGACATACTTCAAATTAAACAGCAGCTTTTTAGAAGTTTCCCTGCATGCAGTTGCACAATTTTGCTATCACAGAGGAATTAACTTAGAGCAACTGAGGAACAGAGAAAGACACACTGAGGACATGCTAAAATCCTCAGAGAATGCCTTACTATTACTATTTAACACCCAAATATAGAGACATTATATACGTCACAACTATTTTCAACAAGTGATCCTGACTCTACTCCTACTGAAGTCAGTACCAAACCCTTAATTTAGTGGCAGAAATGAACTCCTCACAGAAGATTGTTTGAAATTACATATTTGAGAACAGCCTTGTTAGAAACACCCAGGCCGTGCAGTTTCAAATGCGACTGTTTAACATGGTTTTTTTTCTTCCTTGTTTTGATCTTCCATAATGAGTATTTCTACATTATGAAAGATGTAGAGCGTACATACTTTTTAAAAAAAAAAATTATTTTTAGTAACTGCAGTGTAACTTAAGCAAAAAATGCAGACAGCCCAATTCTCCCTTTACACCAGCTCGTCTCACAACCTTTGGGACAGGTGGTTAAGCAACACGGCCTCAGGAAGTGCAATCGCTGGAATGCTTTGCTTGGTACATCTACTGGTGTTACAAAGCACAGACATTATAAACGCTCACATGCCAACAGCACACAGCAGCACTTTTAGAAGAACACAGTTCTTGCACAAGCATTTTCAGAAACAGAGCACTTCCATTCTCTCAACCCACACGCTGTGTCCTGCTGCAGCTCCAGAGCACCCTAGTCATGGTGAAGGACCTCACTGTGCAAGCCCCTCTATCAAGAGGTTCAGGCACATCCCCACACCTGAGTTCCACACCCGAATCAGGCAGTAACTGCTAAAGAGTTACAACAGCCACGCTCCTGCAGGGAACTACTGCCTCTGTGGCAGCCAGCAGAAGGGAATGCACGCCTCCACTCCGCTGCTCCAGTACGTAGTTCAACATCTCAGTAACTGAGTCACGAAAGACCTTCCTTTGCCCAGCTCTGCTACAGAGATCACAACTACTGCCAAAGGGTTTACTTTGGGGAGCAGGGAGGAGTCAACATTGTCAACTGCTGCATGTCTTTACTCCAAGGTAGCAGAACACATTAGAGGCATTTCAGGCTTAGAGTCACACTGGGCAGCCAATTGTATGTAAGAATCCATATAAAGACCCACGTTAAAAATTAAGCTTCCTTCTTACTTGTTTTTTCTAGTACAACTTGCCCAACTGTTTGGAAAATGATGATGCTTTTGCATGCTGCACCTCCATGAACATTTCTTCCACAAGATCTCCATCTCTGGTACAGGCTCATGTCTGTCTACTAATGCATTAACTACTTTTTCATCCTGCCAGATCTAAGATCTGATACTCGCTCACATCGATACTGTTCTCCAGCAAAACCCTTCAGGGACAAAGTGCTGAGGAAGGGCAGCCTTACTGATTTTGGTGCCCGAATTAGGAATGTTAGTGAAGTATTTTCTGAAGCAGGAATGATGCAGAACTTAAGAGTTTTTGCCAAAAGTCACTTGAAGTGACTCCTTTCCCCTTCACAACTCCACAGCCCTGAGGCAACACAGCACTTAAGGTTTCAAATCCAGTTCAAAGCTGTATGTCATATACCAACCAAACATATTTTAACAGTTCCAGACTTCAAGATCCTTCTGACTTTCACAAACTCTACACTTGCGTTCAGGCCACTGCAGAATGTCAGATTGCAGATATCAGCACAAACTTCAGCAGCCTTCGTCCCGCATCAGTGGGAAGGGGAATGGCCAAGGGAGAGTGCCAGGAAGGTGACACCTGCCCTGAATGCTCGTAGCCACGAGAACTCCCAGGTACAACGCTGCTTTTGCGGCCCAGAACTTCAGGATCCATGACCATTCCCAGTAGAAGCCAGAAGGATAGCTAGCAGTGGCTCTTGGCTCTTTCTAATTACAATTTCATAACCGTCTTCACTCAGATTGTAATGTGAGGAGTCTCTAAACACATTAGGTCTTTAGTTAATGTAGCAGAAGTCCCTTCTAGTACCTCTCCTGTTTTTGTCTGTATAGATTGTGTAGACTTGCCATTCACCTTGAAGTCATTTACCCATTTAGCTTAGTTTTACTTAATTGTGATCATTAAAGCTAAAAGATTACTTTCTAAAGGCCCTGTTAACTGCACAATAAATTTCTCTGACATCTCACGGTTTAAAACCACTGCCTTTCATTAAGCAAAGCAATCTCTAATACATTCTTGTGGTATCAGTCTGATCAGCTATACTGCCAAAAGACCTCCGAATGAATCAGGAACCCTTACCATATCAGAAACGATAACGTAACGCATCTCTGCCTGATCCTCAACTATGACAGGCAGCATGAAAATTAAAACCATGCAAATTTTTGGTTTGATATGGAAGAAAAATTTACAAGTTAACTGCAATGCATGACCTAAAGTAATTGAATATATTTTTCCACTCTCATACAAGCTTTTTCTCCCATCAAAATAGAAAACCCAGAAGACAAGAACACAGCTCTGCTGCACAGGCCAAGAGACATTAAACACACCTTTTGTACAGTTAGCATTCTGCTCCTGACCTCCAGGTTTTTTCTTCATGTATTGAGGAAAAAAAACCCACACCAACTTAAAAACAAAATCCCAAAGAGCTGCTAACTGTATCTATCCATCTAAAACCCAACAAGCCATCGCATGTGATTTGACAACTACAGTACCCTCAGGTCAGGCAGTATGAACAAGACCACATACATGAATAGAATCCCTTCCTCACTAAGAAGTCCACCGATAGTGTGAGACACAAACAAGCACCCAAACAAAACCGGGATTTGGTCACCTCTAGCGAGCAGGGCAGCGAGTACAGGGACTGCCTCCAGGTAGAGAAATGATCACTCAAGGGCCCAGCTGAAAGGGCCACATTCCCCTCAAGACAACCAACATCCTGCTTGCACTGAGAAATGATTCAGCTTTCTGTTACTGAGATGGACCAGTTGAACACAGCAGGTTTAACCAAACTGAAGCACCTCTAACAATTCCAGGGCATTGAAGCTAAACAAATTCATAGATGTATTATCAGCGATGTATTACTGTTGCTTTTTTTTTTATCCTAAAATATTCTACTTTAAATTAAAAAGACAGAGAAGAAAAAGGAGGGTTAAGAAAAACATAACATCTCATCCTAGTTTGAGAAGCAGCTCTACCCTGCCGCCACCTGAATTTATAGGGTTTCCTGAGGCTTACAAGGTAGATAGAGGAGGTTAACAAAGTAAGCACCTGTAAATTACAGGAGTCTATATGATCTCTATTTATTTTAATCTAGCCTGCAACAGCTTTACTCTGCAATACCCAATGACACTCCAAGGTAAAGAATAATATTTGAAATCCTTTCGCACAGAGCTGTAAGTCCATTCTAATAATTAAGATGACAGCCAAGAGGGCTTTTTGTTTAAGATAACGTTTAGAGTGAAAAACTGAAGTTATCTCCCTGGTATGTTCAACAACAAAATCAAAGAGAAAGCAACAGAACACTGTATGGGAAAAGCAAATATTTAACAAAAGCAAACAGCAGCAAAGCTTTCTTTTTTAAAAGCACTATTTCTAGCTGTTCATTTCTGAGTTCCCTAGATTTACTGAGCAGAACGAGAAGGTCACAGAAAACAATGGCTTGCTTTTTTGGGTGTTTCACCACTTAGCACAACAGACAAAACCAGAATCTCTCTCGAACGCTCTGTTAGAAAGAGCGGCTCAGCTTTTACTCTTAGTTCTCGTAAACAACCCCCTCCACCCCGCCAGCTTTCTCCTCTCCACACCAGCAGGACCCCGCACGCGGGGACGCACAGCCCTGCCAGAGCCCGAAGGGAAGGACCCAAGTTTAGCACTAACCTGTTTGAGTTCCGCAGGCATTTATGCAAGGTGCCAGTTTTACAGCCCCTACCAGGGAATTAGCACAACTTCCTGCGAACCCTCTGCGGACCCAGCCTTCTGCTCTGCCTCCAGAGTCTCTCTCCTCCGTGAAGCTCGCTCC
Source organism: Psophia crepitans (assembly GCA_013399095.1). Taxonomy (NCBI): domain Eukaryota; kingdom Metazoa; phylum Chordata; class Aves; order Gruiformes; family Psophiidae; genus Psophia; species Psophia crepitans. Next base: position 1,076,847 of record VWZZ01004918.1, on the reverse strand, counting down.
TTTTGTAACCTGACCAGCAGCCGCCCCACTCGAGAGCCCCTCCGCAGCCTCTCTACAGACCGAGCCCATCCAGGGAAAAGAGACCACCGACCAGCGCCGCTCCCACGGGAGAGAAAACCCCGCCGGCGGCTCCCACACGGGACGCGTCCCTTTCACATGGCCCTTCCCCGCGCTGCCTGGGCGCCCGGGAGGCTCCGTCCCGGGGGGCGGAACTGACGGGCAGCCGCAGCCGGAGC
>VWZZ01004918.1:949092-1076490 GCA_013399095.1 Psophia crepitans | reverse complement strand
CGGGGTTCCCACGCTTCCCCGGCCCGCCTCCTCCCCCCGGCGGAGTCGCTCCTGCTAGATGATAAAGACAAAGAGGGAAAATGTCACTGAACGAAACGACTGTTATCAGCTCCTCTAAAAACGCTAACCTGCTGGCTACGGAGGCGGAAAGCCCTTCAGATACCGTCTGCGCTGCAAGCACAGTTGCTTCGTGAATTATAGGGAGGTCTAAGAACGCACAAGAAAGGAAATCCTCTTCCTTGCTTACTTTTTGCACTTCACTTCGAGATTCACGCCATCCCTAATGCACCAACGCCAGAGACAGATGATCTTCCATCACAGTCCCCTCCCTTTCCACCTTACCCAGATGCAGTGAGGCTTACAGCTCAAACTACAACTGGCCTCATTTTTTAAAACCATTCACCTGCCTGCAAACCTGGCCCACATTCATTAAAAGATTGTCTTGATAAATTACTCATTACCAAAATGAATGCCAGATGTGCTACACCTTGCATCCACCACATTCTGCAACAAAAACTAGGACTTCACAGCATGATACAGTATGGTTTTTCCATCCATTTATGGATAATACACTGGCAGTACCCAGCTTTTCAGGTTCAGTCTTTGAAGAGGGAGCCAGGCTGCAAACCTCCATGAAACACCTGGGAAGGAGGAGAGCCTCCCAGATCTTTTCCTAGGATCTGATCCTGCTTGCTGCCTTTCCAAGCAACTGCAGAAAGGGTATGTATTAATATATTAAGGCATCAAGTCTCTTACAAGAAAGAGACTGAGGTAGGTAGGTTTAAACCAACCTTCACTAAGCTTGAAGACTTTTCCCCCCTAGACCCTCCCCAAGGGCAGGAGGGCACACTTACCCAACTCTGGAACTAAAGCCTTGCCCTTCAGATGTATGCAGTTAACCCGGTCTGGGAGGCAGCCAGCTAAGTCCTCCCCCCAGTGCTAACTAACCAGCCAGTGCTAACCATTACCAGCCAAGGGGTAATGCTTGTTTTTTCACTTTCGAACTAGGTTCCTGCAGCAAACCAAAGCAATAAATAAATCCACCACTGTAACAGCTGGTGGCTGAACAATGGTAATTAGAGACTGAGAGCTACTGGAATCAAATTAGAGACTATCCCTGGAAAACAGGGATAAGTCAGAGACAGCAAAGCCAGCTATAAAGCAGAAAGGAAGGTACATTACATCTAATCTTCTTTAATTATCAGAATAGGCACCTTTGCACAAAAGTATCTTTTCATCCCAGCTTCATGTTCGCTGAAAATTCTAAAACATGCTTCCAGTGTCAATGTAATTAGTATGTCCATTAATATCAATCCTACCTGATCAACATGAAAACGTGGCATCTCCTATACCGGCATTTAAGAGGGGAAGGAATGTTTCAGATCTATTTAATCCTAATTTCAGCCCTACTGTTACTGCCAGTGTCAGAGTTCCACTGAATATTAGAGCTAAGGCTTTGTATTTTAGGGGCAGAGCACTGGGCAGAACTGCTCGGCCCAACTCTGATCCTAGTTTGTTTAAAAATAAATGCTGTAAAGGTTGACAAGGGCAACGGTAGATGTTCCACAAGATTTAACGGAAACAAAGTATTTGCTTCACTGGAGGAAAAAAAAATGCTCTATCTACAGTGAAATAATTTAGAGGCAACTGGTAGTGGCCCTTAATAAAATGAAGGCCAAAGCAAGAGGAACGCATTTTGTATAAGTCTCCGGTACTTTTGTACAGCAGTCCCCTCCTCCTCCTCTCCTTGTCCAACTTTTCTTCGGTTAACAAACTAAAATAGCTCAACTTTTGTTAAGGCCATGCTGGCATAGAAAAGTGCCATTCAATTTAGGCATGCACATGGATATGTGCCAGACCTTTATACGCTGTCAAAGAAAAAAACGTTATAAAGTCTATATCCATAGGGCACTGAAGTAGCTACTCTTGCATGCAAAACGACGAAACTGAAAACCTTCCTGGATGGACTTGCCAGTTCTTACTCACATAAGAAATCTCTCACGTTGTAAACCCACAGGTATTTGTGCAAGCCATGCAAGATTAGCACTGCTGAATTTTGAGGTCCCACCTTCTGGAGTCAGGTTGTTATTTAAAAACACGATTTTCCGTTCAAAAATGTAATAGATGCTTGTAGGTCTTCTGGTTGTAAAGTAAATTTTGAAAATATTTTGACTCAAAGCCAAAGATTTTTAATTTATTTTTTTAAAAGGCAAAATACATCTCAGGTCCCCTTATTTCTTAGCTGCTTGCAATATTTTACAAGCTCATATAATTCTGAACGCTGGGATTTGGCAATACTGGAGTAAAAGAACTAATTACCTAAATAAGACTTATGGATTAGATCCCTAAGGTTACACTGAACTTCCACATTCTGGCAACAAAACACTCTATCCATTAGTATCAGACTGCTGACTACATCACAACTTCCTCTCCCCACCTTTTTTTTCAAATGAACCTTAATTTCTTAGTCCGTCACATTTTTCCCAGCTGCAGAAGTAGGGTGAAAACCTTCTTTCTTCTCTCTGCGAAATTAAAAATTTATAAAAAGGAAGGGATTTAATTCTATGGAAGATGGAGTAGTAGAGTATCTGGGCCAAGCTCTCTTTTTTTTTTTATTTTTTCCCATTACCCTTAAAAAATCCTCCATCACTAGTGCTGCACTATAGATTGATCTGCTCTCAGAGGCAGTAAAAATGAAATGGTTTACAGCTCTGCCTGGAAACATAACATATGGCTTCAGTGATATGTAACTTCCATAAACCCAACAGAGCAAGAAGGCACAAGATGAATCAAGAATCCCAGCTAACCATATAGGCAAAAGCACCACGATCACCCATGGCAACTCTCAGAATTAGACAGCCTATATTCATAGAGGTGCTCCCATGCTGAGGATATTTCATTGTTGTCGTGTGAATTTCATGCCGCAAATAAACAAGGTGAGAGAACTAAAGAGTACAGACAATGTGTCAGTGTGCCCTGCTGTAATGATTTTAATGCAGACAAATGAAAACAGAACATTTTATCTTGAAGATACATTTTGAAATCTTTACCTGTTAGCGTTTCCATCATTTTAAAATATATTTGAAGTTACATGAGCCCTTTCAAAGCATCCGCACTTGTTCCAAAATGGTTGCATGTCTCTAGTCGGACAAATCCACCAGGATATTTCTAACATCTCCATCAACATGGTTTTGACAATCTTTTTGCTTTCAAACTGCTAGGTTAGAAATGGAGACGAAGCCAGATGGCCTCGATCAGAGAGTAGTTGTATATAAGTGGAGGATGATTTTATGTGTCATCCTTATTTAAGAATCCAGTATTAAAGAGGTCTAGAGGATCACAAGGCTGAAGAACAGCATGGCAAAGAGGAAGGAGACGCTTTCTGTAGAGGGACACCATTAGGCATTTCATTAAGTTCAGGGGATTTTCATTTGTATACAAACAGAGCTTCCATCTTGCTACATCTAATATCAGTCAACTCCATCTCATCCAAGTTGTCATATGACAGAATGAGAACAAGGACAGTCTGGTGACAGCACTGCTTACATTAGAAAGAAAGGACAGGGGAAGCTACATGTCACTGCATATAGGTCACAGCTGAATGAGTGACCTATGCTTCTTTCCAGCAGCTTCATTTAGATAAGAATCAACTACATTTTACAGGGATAAAAAGAGAAAAATCTCATCCAGTTACAGAAAAAAAAATATATTAAAATATTTGTAACAGAATGACAACAGCAAGGAAAACAAATCAAATTTCCCATTGGTACTGTGGCCATAATTTCATGCTGTAGTTATTGGAAAGGAAAACAAAGACACTCAAATGCAGGAAAGAAAGACCCAGGATTAACCATTTTTCATTTCTTGGATTTAGTTTTTGGTTTGGTTTTTTTTTTATTTTATTTTCCAGATGATTTGTGCTGTATTTCAAGCTGCACATTACAACCACATGCTCAGAAGACACCAGCTTAACATGTCATTCTCTCATCCAGAGGGCAAAAATGTGGTTTGCCATTATGTACTGGATTGATAGTTGTCTGTACAGTCAACCCATTTTTATGGGAATTACTACCGTCCTGAAACCAAAACCTGAAGCTGGTTTGGATTTTCTTCTGAAGAGAGAAGTAAGGTCTCTGTGTATGAAATCTTATTCCAGAGCAAGTTTCTTGTATTTGAAATAGATATATATGAAAATCAGACTGCAAAAAGGAGGAAGAGCTAATTGAGATGGGTTAGAAACACGGAGAGTGTAGTTCTTTTCAATTCTTCAACTACTGCATTTCAAAAATGCCACTCTGCCAGCAACTAAAGCTACATTTTAGATCAAGTCCCTAAAATGAACTCTGACAGTATTCTACAGCATTTCCCAGTCACCACAACTATGGTTCAAAAAGCTGCTCTTCAGCTAGTAATTTGGTAGCTTAAGAAAGTTTTGGTTTGGTGTTGTTTTTTTTTGTTTTGTAATATATATTGTAATATATAAAAAGAGTAAACTGTGACATTTATTTAAACCATAGGCTTTAATTACAGTTGGCAGGCAGTCTCAGACTGCCCATGGCCATCTTAGGCCATTCTGTTCGCAGTCTCACTGATGATTCCAGCGAATAAATCCACATTTGTGACAAAGCAAGCGCAAGCATCATTTGGACTGTTAAGAAGATGGCCTAAACTAGCAAAAGACTCAGTAATTTATCAACGTCACCATAACCCAACATTCATTTTGGGCTCTTTCAGTATTAGTTCACAAGAGCTTATAGATACTGGAGATAGCTGAACTGGAATTGTAGAAAAATTTTGGTTTTGAAAGTCAGGTTGAACCCTTCAGGTCCAAAGCTCAAAGAGCTCAGGGAAGAGGAAATTGCCTGTTTGCCTGCTTGTTGGTTTTAAAGTTTCTGCAAAACATTCTCACAGCTACATGTGGATCTGCAAGGGTAGAGGCTAACGAAGACCGACTGACTCCTGTGCAATGCCTTGTAGGGATAAAGGTCTGCCTCGCTTGTACGTGTACGGATCAAGGCCTCAATTAGTAACAAAATCTTTTCATAAAACAGAGATACAGTGCAAAAAGGTTTTGTGAAAGCTTAAAACCTCTCTTCCTGAACACCCCAGCTGAACTAGTGGAGTAGTATACTTGGCAACTGAAATGTAGCAGAATTAAAAATCTTAAAAAGCCACTACAATTAATCAAGTTCTGCTGTCTGAGCTGAGAAATAAACAAGCAGCAGAACATGAAAAATAAATCACAACTTTAAACTCTAAGACGTTTTCATGTTAATTATGAAGAAGCAAATGTGGTAATGTGACTAGAAGGTTGGTCTTTAAAAACCATCCTGTTAAACCTGATACCACTCTTTAATCTTTTAATGTTTACATTTGAATGCTCCTGTTTTAAGACAGTTTTAATAATTACTTGCAGTTACACTTACTGATCTTGCAACAGTCAGATGTCAAAGAACAACCTAGATGCCCATTTACTATACACACAGCAAGCAGAATTTAATGTATTTTTCTTATATATACACTTCTAGAAGAAAACTTGCTTCTATTAGGAAAGCATTGTAAAATCATGGAAAGTTATTATGAAACTGAATTTATCATTCAAATTAAATAATTTTAGACCTGGCACAGTTCCAGGCCAAAAAGGTTAAGTTATGGAAAACTATTCTCTCACAAATCTTGGCAAACAAAATAAGAAAACCCTTGCCTTTCAGTTGCTTCCAAAACCCCATTCAATAAGAATTCACAGAAAACAAAAAAAGATTTGAAGCCTTTCAAAGCAAATGAAACTGCAAAAATATTTTTGAAATGCTTAGGAGAAATGTGGTTATTGCTTTGCACTATTATATTTGTTAGCATAAAGCAGTTGCTGTCCTGCTGACAAACATTAGATGGCACTTTGGAATTTAGCAGCTCCCATACAAAGTTGCAGAGCACATACTTGAGAGATGAAGTGAGAGACATGAAAGTGAGGTACTGTTGATGAGGGAGAGAAAAGTGAGATTTCTGCAAAGGCATGGATCTTTGAGCTAAGATTTATTTTCTATGTGCACATGTAAAACTATAAAATAGCATGTAATTAAATTTTGAAAAAACCCAAATCATTGTGTCGGAAAGAATAAGATCCTTTCTTTCCTTACCAGCCAGAGGGTCAGTTTCTCAGTTGCTGGGTTGTCTTTTTTTAATTTTTTAATTAATCCTTTGGGATCTACTTTTTAAACTAAATTTGCTGACAAAGTTTTATACAAACATTTCTCAGATAATGCATCAGATTTTGAGTGGATTCTGCTGCATGCCAGCAGATCTGAGCTCCAAGTAACTCTAATAAGTGGGGTTTAGGTGGTTTGCTTATCAAATAAATCTCTTCTGGAAAGCACTTCAACAGCTTCTGATGCAGCTGGTCAAATCTTTTTAGCTGTGGCTAAAATTGATGCAAATATTCCCATTCACTGTTGTATCCATGTTTTTACCATCTAAGGCCTTAAATGAAGGCCGAAGAATAATCATAGGGGAGAAGTTATAACAAGAAACAGAAGAACCAGGAAATGTAAATTCTTGCAAGAATACTACTTGAGTCCCTCTTTCAGAGGCTCGCATGTGATACATACCACGATGCCTGCTGCACAAACTCTCTTTTTTGTTAGCCTTGTGCTACCACATTCCTCCTGCAATACAGGAAGCAGGTTCTAGGATTTCTTTTGGAATTTGGGTAATCCCAGCAGAAAGGCGAACAGCAGGAGCTCCTTGAGCTCACAGCGGTACAACATGCCATACTGTTGCTTTGGAAAATCTCTATTTGAAACACCTGCAGTAATTCCAAGAGAGCTACTGCTCCAGCTGAATACCTGCGAGGCGCAGGCTGGCTTAGCAACGCTGTCTTAAGCCATCTGCAGTATTTCGGCCCCAACAAGCATCAGTTCCTTGCTTCCAGTTTCCAGTGTTGCTGAGCTATCAACGAAAGATCCTGACGCTCACTGTAAAACAGGAATCGATGCTTTCACAGAGATGGGACAATGTCCATAAAAGAGGCAGCAGAAGCTCCAACCTCCAAGCTAAACTCAACTATTACCATCGGAATACAGCAAAAGCCAGGGACAAGATCATACCTCATGCATCAGAAACACGTCTCCCTGAAAAGTAGCTGAGTAACGGCTTCTGGTCCAGATCCTAACTGAGCTGGGATTCATAGGTACTGCAGATACTCTCAGCTCACACTGAATTCTGATCTAAGAACTCATTCTCCCATGGGAATCATATTCCAAAATCTCTCTCGTTCCCCCCCGGCTCTGAACCTTTGAATAGTTGCACGTATGCAGAAGCTGAAACCTGACCCAGGTCATTCCTAGAAACTCAGTAAGACCACTCACACATACTGAACTGACAGGATCAGGCTGATGCCATAGCTAGGGCATGTGTAACTCCACAGGCCCTGAGAACGCAGGAGCTGAGTTACAGAGACAGGGGAGCTGAGAGCAGGGGCACCGGCAGCTGGCTGGACAACAGGACTGTACCTAGAAATACGGTCAACGTTTTGCTCAGTACTAGCAGCAGTAGGACACGCATGGGTTAACTACCAGTGAGGCTTTTTTCTGGGTATTTGGCAGTGTGACAAGAAATAGTACCGTAACACCAGGGAGCTGTCATGAACCAACAGCATTGTTGTCTGTACCTGACCTTACCTGTAAGGCAAAAAAAAAAAAAAAAAGTTATTTTCCATGCTGTCAGTCCCTTAATATGAGCACAAATGTGTTCTATAACAAAGGAAGCCAGGAGGCACTACAAACTAGAACTAATTACAAAAAACTTTACACACTGAGCAAAGATGGAACTGCATTCTGTATGAGATGGAGAGGAGGCAAAAAGGTAAGCTGATGACTCAGTGCAGCTCAGAACGCATTTCTGCGTCTTCTCTGCATATGCTCAAACACACACACAATACTAACGCACCCATGTTCTTGCGATCAAAGCACTGGAAACGGCCTCTATATTCTAACAGCCTGCACTATGTCAGTGTGGAGCAGAGAATCTTAAACAAAAGTCATGAAATACAGACAGAAGAATTACTGTTGCCCAGACTGTACCTCAGAAAGGTTAACTTGATGGTATTTTCTTTGAAAAGTAATTTGAGCTAATCATCTTGTATTTTTTTTTAAATTCTTGCCATGTGTTCTGGTGTGCTTTGGAGGTCACCTTTTTTACTTGAAACTGACCCTCAATTCACAAAATGTCATTTTTGGCAGAAGTCACAGGTACTTCAGATTAACATAAAGACTGAAGAATATTGGTGTTTAATTATGGCTACAAATACCTGCCTTCAAAAAAAAAAAAAAAAAAGGAGAGAGGAAAACGTGTGATAGTTTTTAAAAAGGTGTTATTTCTCTGGAACATAAGTTGAAATATAAATTATCCAAATTGTAACTATGAAAATATTTCGTAGCTTTTTTCCAGAAGCTGATTTTCCTTGAAAAGCTATAATTGCATTTGCAAAATAAAGAAACAATGAATTTTGTTATCTTGGTTGATTACTGGCATTTCAAGATGGCCTTCTAGGGTATTATTTGTTGGGAGGGTGCTTGCAGGTCTTTTTTGGTGAAGGTTTTAATAATAATAATTTAAAAAAAAAAAGTATGTGATGTCTTAAGTTTCTTCATTCCCACTTACCTGCCTGCCTACCTTCCTTTCAACTCTATTTTGTTAATACCTCGGTTAAACACAAAGTTAGGGAACATCTGCTCCAAAACTATACATCAATTTATGAAAAAGCATGGTCAAACATATGTCAGACCTTGAGAAATACATGAAAAAAGCTTTTAGCAGTTGTAGAGGTACGATAATAATTAAACACGATAGAGAATTTTGGGTCTGTGTTTATTACCATACCTCGTAAATTAATAGCCATGGTAGCAATAAAGAAAGACTAACTCAAAAACCTCATCAATTAAATTAAGATTTTTTTTTTCCTGGTTATTATTGCATGTATTTCCTTAGTTCAGAAGCAACAGCTTTTGCATTGCTCTAACTCCACCACTTTTGGGACAGCCATGTACAATCCACTAACAGGATTTACACAAGATATATTTGTAACAGTGCAACTTAGCATGCCTGGCATCATACTAATTATATTCTTCCAGTTTATAAAACAACAGAGAGGAAAAAAAACCAAAACAAATCTGCAGTGAAAGAGTTAAGCTGGTACAAAATGAGTGTAGAGCAGGCGGCAGTGAATCATTAATAAGCCTTTATAAATGGCATAACCACAAGCCCTATTTCAGAGAAGTCTGTCTCAGTCACGTCTAAGTGACCAAATTATTGTGCATACCATGATAAAAGGTACAGACAAGCTCAGTTCTGCCTCCAACGCTGCATTCATGCCATGTTAGCTACTGCAATTGCACAATCATGCACAGGGCTGGCTTTACAAGTGACAAGCTTGTATAATAACACATATTCTAGGTGTAATAGCTACATAAACACGAGAATTAAGTTATATTCATCGGTATCAAATCATGATCATTCACCTTGGTTTGATTACCAGAAATTCCAGCTCATACGGTACACTCACAGTCTTTACCCATTAAGAATCTCAGCAAGCCTGATTCTTACACGGTGTGAAAAAGCACAACAGATTGACAGGATGAAACCTTTGAAGCTGCTGGCCTAACTCTGAGTCAAAAATTCATCAGTGAAGCTGGCTGGATTGAAGTTGAAAGTCAAAACATGATCCAAAACTTGTATTTTGCTTTTGAAAAAAAAAAAGAAGCTATTTCACCGCCCCTAGAAGAGTGAAGAAACTAGTCACTGAAGCCGATTTAATATCCAGTTCCAGTCATAGGTCTCTTGGCACATGTTGTTGACTGACCTTGTTCCATCACTATTTACTGCTCGTCAGCCTTCACCAATTCTGTGGCATCAGGGCTGTAATGGGGCTCTCTCTGTATAGGAACTACTGTTCAGCGTGTAAAAAGTATTCCATAAAGTACAGCAGAATTCTGTAAAACTTGCAACAAGACTACCAATTTAATACAAACATATGCTAAGAGAAAAAAATGTACGGCAGAGTGAATTTTTGCAGATAGGCTTTTGTAAGAACAGGCTTTGTAAAAAGCATGTGGGAATATCTGTATCTCTATTATACTAATACATATGCACACACACAATCTCCATTTTGGGTTTAACCTATACCAGTACCCCATCAGCCAAATGTACCAGATGATCTATCTAAAAAAGCCCAAACGTAAAAGCACCCAACAAACCCACCACAGGAACCTATAAGAATTAACAGTCAAATTAAATGCATTTTTAGTTAACAGATGATTTTGTCAATGCAAAGACTTCTCTCTCAGATTGACTTATGCCACTTCTTACAGGCATGAACATCAGCCTGGTAAGTCAGACTGCACCAGCCTGCAAGGGGCTGCTTTCCGTTATTAATACCACATGAGATCTGGCAACTCCCACAGCCCTCCCACCCGTAAGAAGGGGGAACACCACCTTTTTTATCAGGGGCACCCCTCGCAAATCCCTATAGGTCACTGCAAGATCACTGAAGTCAAAGCATTGCCACAGTGTATTTGTTGGCAAAAGAGGTTTACTGAATGCAGTACTTTGTTTTGGTTCTAAAACATTAACAGGAATGGAAATCGTCACTGTGTAGCAATGGGGAAACAATCTTTGAATGCAAACATTGCTGTTCAGCTCCCCAGCTGATCAGACTTGACAGCTTCTCCGAAACCCATGGAGCCACGCCAGTTCAAACCAACTCAGGATATAGCCTTGTGTTTACCAAGTTTCACATGTCTGATGTTTTAATAAAAGTTTAAAAAAAAAAAGAGAATATTCTTTATTATGAAGGAGTTAGGCTCTGAATGATTAGCCATCCGGAGACGGTACTGCAGCTTTGTGCATTCAGCGCACGATGGAGCGCACCCTACACGGGCACTTCAGATCTTCTCCCTGTCCAATTTTAGTTCCCACTGTGAAGAGCAGCAGAAGGCTCATTTGAAAAGAACTGAAATAGAACCAGGTAGATGAAACTAAATACCTCACACATGAAGAGTATTAAGATTTATCAAGCTTGTAAAAACAATTATCAACCAGATACTTTAATGCGTAGAAGACACATGCTAGGTGCTGCTCACCAGTGACTTCGAAGCTTTATTGGACTTCTTATCGCATTGGAAAACTCATAAAAAGGCAAAGACTGCCACGAGTCCCACAGCTCAGGATACTATAACAACCAAAAATAATATTTTTTTTACATTCTTTACTGCAAAAATTCAAGAAGCAAACACAACTGGACAGCTCTGCTCTTTTTAGTACAACCACATTTTGACTTTCAGAAGCAAACAGCAATGGCCAGCCGTGTGGCTCCACTACTCAAAGCCAGAGCAGGTAGAGTCAAGAATATCCTTAAAAAATGGAAGGATTTTTAGGAGATTTTTACTAGCAAGATAAAAGCTCTATAATTAAAATTTCATTAAATGCTACATTTTTCAGAGTAATGCAAAGGTTTTAATTGAGTCCGTAATGACCTTTTGTCCAGGAGGGTTCTTAGTTGGGAAGAACACTTTATTTGACCACTTCAAAACCTGCAGTAAAGCATGCATAATGTTACGCATCTTCCAGCAGCACTACAGTTGAAACACCCTAATTCACGTCACTGGCTGTACACTCGGCAATACTCCAACTGCAGGCAGCCTTTAAGGCCGGGGAAGCTATCGTAGGGCAGAAGTTACATGTACCCACTTGAACAGCACTGCCCCTGTTCACCACAAACTCTGCTGGTTAAATACGGCAGTAGGTGATTACTGCCTCCTGCAAGGAGAGATGGGTACAAAACCTCTGCATAGCCTGAAGGTTTGGCAGGCACTGCCTTCCACCACAGGCCACTACGTCAATTAAAGACCCTCACTAATTAATGGGAGACATTTCAGCCATGTTTAGGACCTCTTATTGTGAGGACAGTATCACCCAGAAACCCCTCCTCTGGGAAAAATTCCCATTAAAGAATAACCTCAACTATTTCTAATTAATATCTGAACAAACCATTAATGATTTGTGTCCAAGTAATCAACTTCTCCCATTAAACAACTTTAAGTTACTTTTCAGAAAAAAACCCACACACTTTCGTAATGTAAAATTACCAAGTCTAGGCACACATTTTCTGGCAATTGCAGCACATCCCTGACCTCATTTGCAGATCCGATATTTCTTGTCAGGGCCAAAAGACACAATGCCAGATACGCTCCCAGCAAACGTCAACAAGTGCACCATGGTTCACATGTTCCATTCGAGTATTCGAAACTCACAGTGAACAGGCAGAACTCGTCAGTGAGTGAAGTGAAGGAAGTGGTAAAGGGGCTGCCTAGGACAAGGCACTATTGTTATGGAATGAGTTTAAAGTTGGGGGTCTTTTAGAAAAAAAAAAAGTGGCCAGCAAAAAAGTCCAGTACGAATTAATTAGAATAAGTATTTGCTTAAGACCTTGATTTTGTCTTCTGAGGACATCAGAAAATGGTTTTCGGGCACATTGCCGATACACTGTTTTTCCTTTTCCAAAAGTGTAAAAAAAAAAAAAAAAAGGCTTCATTTTCTAGGAAGGGAATAAGTTTGGGAGCGTATACTACAAAAAAATACTGACAGAGGCTGTTAACAAAGCCCTGACTGTACACACTTCCCTAACAAATCCCTCCGACAGATTCCACTTCAATAATCAAACAACATGGAAAACTGATGCCTGCATGTGGAGATCACTGAAGATTATTCGGCATTCTCATAAAATGGAGTTAACCCTCATTTTTTGCCCAAATTCTACTCAGATTACATATAATCACCTCTGCAGCCTGCAAATGGAAAAGCGACTACCTGAGTCATTTTGCAATATTACAACGGTAGGTTGTAGGTTGCTGAGTAGGGTGATAAGCAGCAATCAGTCAGTCCTCACTAAAACACAGCTCCAGCGACAGCTGCGTTTCACTATGGTGCGAGCGCAATCCTTACAGGCAGCAGTGTGCAGGCAACAGAGTGCCTTTGGCTCTGTGTACTCATAGCAATGAAATGCAATATATAATAGTAAAGATGAAATCATATATTCTGCATAAGACTGAATATATAGCTTTCATCCTTCATTTAAATACTATTTAATTAATTCTAGTAAGTCAGGGAAGAATTTGGCCGTCAGTACATTTAAGGAAAATTCAGGCAAATAACCTTACCTTAATTCTTAACTGTGCATATTTAGCTGTTCAACCATTTTATTCCATATACACGCTACTCTGAAAACCTCAACGCTAATTATTTATGAACTAAAGCCCCCCCCCCCTGCCCCCCCCCCAGTGGCAAGGAGCTGAATATAAAAGACCGAGTCTGGGGTCACTTACACGGGCTGTTTCTCCAGAAGTGTCACACAGACCCCAGTAACTTACTCTTTTATTAAGTTTTCTTGGAAGTGGTTACACCTTAAGCCATAACACTGCAGAAAACTCATGCTTCATCAGTTTTGTGGATAAGGAATTTCATTCTAGAGCTATTAATCAGGCATTCGCCACAAAGTCATTCAGAAAAAGCGAAGGTGAACTTGTCCTTTTTCTATAAAAAAATTATGTTAGCACATCTCCCCTCTCCCCAGCTCAGCTGCTCATCAAGACGACAACAACCTACAGCTCCTACCAGCTACTGTCATACTTTTAGTCAAACCAGTGCAGGCTGCTCCTTTCACATGAAGTCCCATATTCAAACATCTATACATAGAGAAACATGGCATCTGTTAATAGGAGAGCTGTGCTAACAGAATGTAATGTAAAGTCCGCCTGAATACAGCTCAATGCAGGTATAATTGTAAAACAGTCTGGTATAATTGGGAAAGGACTTCCAGAATCCCCATAGCCTGGAGTTCCTCTCTGAATTGAACAATGTTTTCTTAGGAAACAGACCTTCACAAATGGCACTATTGCTTCTGCATGACTTACCTTGCATGTCAGAGTGATTTGCTAGCTTAAGTAATTTAGAGATGTAAGTAGTTCATCATTGCACATTTAAACAGTTAAAGAACACATATCAAGCAAAACAATATCTGGAAATCTAAGGCTACCACAAAGCCAGTTTGCATTATTAAAATAAAGTCTATCAATTCAATAAACAGAAAAATTATGAAGTCCTCCCTACACAAACAATAAGACTTTGCAGGAGGGAAATCCCTGCTTTTCATGCAGTTCCCTCTATTCAAAGTCCAACTATTTCTAATGGAAATTTTGTTTGCTGTGGAGATTATGATTCAGCCTTGTTTTTCAATCACTAGCACATCACCATACTTAGAGCAAGTGCACAGATTTAGAGGAGGGGGTGAAGATCTCTCTTGAAGGTTTAAGAATGCACACATTTTTAAAAGTATCCCAGGCGCTAAGAGAAAGTAAGAGCAAGTTCCAAGCCAAGGCTCTAAAGTCTGAGCCACCAAATTAATCAGTGAAGCATACCAACTCTGGGAGACTGGAAGACAAGCTACAGAATGAAATGCTGATGACAAACAAGATGCACCTGACTTTCTGGAACAAGTGAACTCTAGCAACAGGTAAAATGAGCAGGCTGTTACCTGCAGGACAAGCTGCTGCCAGGCGGTTGCCAGTGGCTGACCATTGCCAATGTTGCAAATGCTCATTCGGTCTGCTGGCTGATTGGCACGCTCAAGTTGCAAGGAGACATTGCGCCGCTCTTCTTCAAGTGCACGGGTGAGCCGCTCAAAACGAGCTTCTTGCTCCTTAACAGATGCTAAAATGCTGGCAGCAGACCTGATATCATAGTCATCCATGATTGTTTTCAAATGCTGCTGCCTGTTAACTGACCAGGGCAAACGGAAAGGGTTAGGTAAAGGGGTGGGGAGGGCACAGGTCAGAGGTCAAGAATAAAAATGCACATTGTTAGTCACCCTGATAAATACTGTTCACTCTAAGAAGCAAACTGCACTGCTCTTTGAAAAGCCTTCCTTTCCATCCATTGATTTGATTTTAAATTAGAAGTATTAATCCAAGGCTTCCCTGTTCAAAAAAGAAGAAACCCGCATGCTCACCTTGGAGAGAATTTATATTTAATTCCTTTGATCTTTTTGCTAAAATTGCTCTGACAGGGGTTTTCATTCCCCTTGCAAAGCTAATTTCACTGTGCAAATAATAATGTACTTTAAAGAACTGTACAAAAAAAAAGATAAGGCTTTGGAGAGGATGAGGAACACAACCTTTCTTGCTATAGACACCTGGAATTTTTGTCTTTAACAGCAGAAATGAGAAGTTTAACATTTTTAAAGACACAAACTTCATGGTACAAAAAAACAGTTGTGTCCATTTTTTACAAGTGAATGGACACCCCCCGCCGAAAAAAAATAATTTAGGATACAATAGCTGAAAATAGTTTTCATTTTTAAATTATAGGAGCACACTTTAACATGGAAAATATTTTTAAATGCAGGCAGTGCAATTGCAGTTGAAATGTGCTTGATGATTTCAGCATGGTAGCCAATGGAACAGTCCTTCATGCAGCTGTTTGCTAACAATGCAAATGAAAAAGCCAAAATCAAACATCTTCTATGGAAAACACACAGGCCTGCCTGTCTCTCGATACAGGAAAAAGAAGAACTCAGAAACCAGATAGATGGGATACATCTTCTGCCTTCTGTCTTCTCTAGTAGGGTTATAAAGTATTCCATTTAAACCCCATCTCCATCTCTATGATGCATGCAGCAACCCCCGCCCCACCGATTCCACAGATCTATCATGCGAACAATCGGTTAAAATGTTTTCATGAGTATAAAATCAGCAACATAATATAAGCTGAAATGGTGGTTTCAACAAACCCTTTCAGTAAAGCTAAACAAGTAACTAGTTTGCTACCATTTATTACTAAACTACTTACAGAACCTCTGAGATGAGCACAGGGGCAGAATTTTCTCCAGCTCCTGTAATTCAAGGACAGTTCATATTCTGCAAAAACAGTTAAGTCCCCAGAAACTGTCCCTTGATGTGCAATTCTTCCTGCTGCCAGAGATTCTTTGTTTTCTGTCTATCAACAAGGATGTCCCTGGGCATGGACAGTACCAAACCCTGGTTTCCTGAAGCTTTGCATTTCATCGTTCAGTGCCTTTGGATGATGCACACTCTTCACTGATGTATTTACCGTGACACACACTTTTATTGGGTCTGTCTCCTGTGCTGATTCTTTGGTACTAATGATAAAGTGGTCAGATACTGTTCTGTTCCCAAAAGAGGGATATTAGTAGATATTAAGCTGCACGTTCTCACACAGTCTGCTGGAAGCTCCTAAGTATGCCTGAGGTCTCCCTTATTTTGACATGCAGTTGAAATCATCCAACGGGCCCAAAAGAGACTGGGACAGAAGGAACAGACTTAAACCCAATACCATAAACCTCGATTTCATGGGAAATAACCTGCCAGTAGCTATGCGGTTCATTGTTAACTCCCAGGGAGTTGCTGTTGAAAGGAATCAGTGATACGAAATCACATTGGAAACAGTGTAAGGATTACCATATATAATCCCAATGTTTATACATAACCATGCTTTGAGCCTTCCATGTTTTGAGACCAGTAAGCAGAAGCTACTTTTCTCATTTATGGAATGATTTAACTTCTACTGAGATTCTGAAAGAAAACCAAAAAACACCCGAGTCTTTCAGATGTTGCAAACTAGTCAAATAGAGACCAAGGCATCAACTTCAGAGACCTTCCACTCTGAGCCTTGTTTTGCTAGATTGTTAGAAGTCTATAAGATCTCCAGAGAGCTTGCTGGTTTGCTGCAAAGGAGAATCACAACCATTTAAAGGGATAGTGTGACTCAGTGGAAGTCTGCATAACGCAGGACAGGACTGTGTGACTCACCTGCTACATCTCAGTGTGATTTAGCCCTGGCACAGCTACACGTAAACACAGCCAGACTTTCTGGACCTAAACTGGCTCATGTGCAGCCAACTTGCATGTTTTTGCTTTTGTGCTTCCCTGCTTTGCACAGATGGAGACCGCTCTGTTTGTTGTCTTTCCTCCCAGTAGTGCAGACATGCTCACAGACTCCTTAGAGGGAGTGTGAAAGAAGTGGGACTTCACAGCCCCAGACACTAGTCATGTTTTGGAAAAGACAGACACGGAGGTTGGAGTGCATGGCATTTCCAACTACATAAAGACAGCTACCTGGTTATTAATTATCACTGCCCTTATGCTAGAGCAGATGAACAGCCTGACTGACACACAGATCCGATGAGGGGATGAATGTTCCAGGCCCAAGATAAAAAGAGTCAGAATGGGCCAGGGATTACTGAACTGAGACAGGCTCCTTCGAGGTGCTGCAGAGCAGGAATTCAGGTTTGCTCAATCACTCCCGGCAGGGGCCCATCTTTCAGGCAAGTCACTGTCTGCAGCTAAAACAGCTCTCTCTCACACACATCGCCGTTATCTTTTGGGGGCCCAAGGGGCTGGGGGGTACTTCTATGGACTAACTTCAAAAAGTGAATCCAGTAGGGATGTAGGAAGAAGATGACAAGATGTAAACTACAGTAACCAAATTTTAAAAAAACACGTTCCCTTTAGAATATATAATGCAAGTTTCTGTTCTAAGAAAAAGCATTACCAATAGCAGCATGAAAAATTAAGAAGCACCTGCTCTAATATAGATTCTGAAGCAGTAACAGCTTTAATAATAAAAGTCACAGTTGATGACTGAGCTGGTATATAACTTTCAAGTCACATTCCAAGAATGTGACAAAGATGCCATTCAGAAAATCCTTAATGAGCTATAAGCCCTTGATGCCACACATGAGAGAACCTAGAAAATTTGGGTTCTATAAATGGTGCAAATCTCTAGAGAGCTATAGAAACCTCCATGCAGAAAATATAATGTTCACCTCCTTACAACCACATATATTGTGCTTCTTTTCTCTGTGCAAAGAAAAACATAGGCAGAAAACAAAATGTATAAATTTTCAGATGTACAATTAGTGACCATAAAAATCCTAATTGTTATGCAGAAACAGCAGCAGGACCAATAACTGCCTTTTAAGAACTATTGGACAAAGACAGACTTCTGCATTTCAAATGTTTTATTAGCAGATAAATACTTGCTTGCTGTTGATTGCACTCCCAATTATTTACCCAGGGTTTCAACAATTTACATTATCAGCAGTCTAGACTAGAGGAGAAAAATAGAAGTACTGACTCATGAGTTAGTTACTTAGGCTGCCACTTGCAATTTGCTATCATTTGTAAATAAATTAAAGTGCATTGGAAAGGGTACAAATAAATGAAAATATTAGACCTATAGAAGCTAGGTAAAGATTATTTCTTAGGCTGCACTTCTGAACACAGCACACGCTTGCCTAAAGAGCGTCAAAGGCTACGCTGACAGCAGCAAATCTTTCTCCTGCCTACGTGATTCTAAATATATTAGTGTTGCATTTGAGTTAGAGCAAAGTAAGAGGATCTGCTTTTTCTGACTGTTCATATGAGGAACTAATGCATCAAAAGGCCTTCTATAAGTCAATACAGCTTAAGTGCTCAACAGGGATGAAAACCACCCCTGCATAGAGCCAAAAAGGGGCTCCTACGCACTACTAATACCCCAGCTCATGCCCCAGTTTTAAGGCTCTTGGAAACACTGACATACTCAGGGTCACTTGGTACTCTTCAAAAGAGTGAATTCTGAACACTACTTTTGCTAATATAGGATGCAGCTGATAG
This sequence comes from Psophia crepitans, assembly GCA_013399095.1. NCBI lineage: Eukaryota > Metazoa > Chordata > Aves > Gruiformes > Psophiidae > Psophia > Psophia crepitans. The sequence goes on along the minus strand of VWZZ01004918.1, from coordinate 1,057,765 downwards.
TCAAGAGTTTTTAAAAAGCCCTTGAGATTAAGTGGGCACAAGTTCTATGAGGTTTGGGCACCTACATCCTAACAGTCCTGAAGAACCTCAAAATCCCTGCACTTTTCAAAGTATTCTGCCTGCCTGAGGTCATCAGGTACTTGAGCGAGCTGCGTTTGAAGGAGCAGTGTCCACCAGTCAGCTACAGAACATCACAGAGGTTTCTCTCAGCAGGAGGGGAATTTCCAAGCACATAGGAGATTTCTCGGGTCCAACAGGCTGAATACTGACTGTAGCTGTCCCACTATTGCTCTCCCCCAGCCCAATTCAAGCCCGCTAAGTCCTGCTGACAAGAGATGGTGCTATGATGAGCAACAAGAAGCTTGTACATAGAACAAACCAGCAACTGTAGGAGCAAACATGAAGGCCTGTGGGCATGCATGGAAACAGTAGCTATGTGCTTCTACAAGAAGAAAACCATCAGAATAAAGGCAAAAGTGGGGCTTAAATAGTCTATGGAACTGAAGCATAACACATGCTAATTATTTTCCACTCTAAAGTGCCGCAAGAGACAAGTAGCAAAAAATGAGTGTTATCCCCCCATGCAATACTGGAAAGCATGCAGAGAAAATGAAGTGATACACACCTAGTGGTTACTGGGGTCTGAATGTTAGAGCTGCTGTGACATCACCCACTAAGACTAGAAAAGTCTAGACAAAGCAGGAGAGCAGCCTCAAGCAGAACGAGCTACAAGAGAGAGGAAAGAGAAAACAGAGTTAGTTAATAAGGTATTACAGCCTTTTTTTAACACAGCCATCTCCCAGGTTCTCCTCACTATGTTTTATAAAGTATTTATTAAACTGTTTTCCTCCTTACTTGGAGAAAAAAGAAGCAATATTCAGAGAAGCCAGCCCTAAGACTCTTAAGGAAAAAAAACCCAACTGGTTTGTTGTCAGCGATCAATACTTTCATACTCCTGTGAAACTTACTGTTAATGTCCTAAATCAGGGAAAACTCTGGACTGGAATGAGGATTTTGAATGGTCAAAACTGGATATTGTAGCCAAACATTTTAAAACAGAGAAACCTCACATGACACACTCAGAAATGAGTATAACTATTTAGACATGCAACTTAGGCCCCACGTTCGATGTATGAGCTCCTAAATGGCTCAAGATCAGAGATACCTGTTAGAGAATGTACATTCATTTCTGAAAGATGCAGCCTGCATAATAGCTTGCAGCCCCTTTGTTTGTTCTACCTGTCTGCAATCTAATCCTAGAGGAAACCCAAGTACAAGTAGGTTTTGGGATAATAGGTCGTCTGTGTAGCTGTATAAATCTCTGATCTGTTTTGTCTTAAAACATTTCGCATCAAAACTTCTTTGGGTCAGCAACTGCAAATTTAGTACCTGTTTTTGTTGGAGAATGTACAGAACAGAATCCATTTCGCAAAGGCATGGTTCTGTGAAGCAGTATATCCAGTTTTAAGCTACTACCACATTAAAAATGCTGCAACCGCACGGCATGAAATGCAGAGCCAGTACAAACTCTCTTTGCTAGTTCAAATGTTTTAGAACATTTTCAGAGTAATTTTGCCCCATCAGATTTTATGCTTCACCAGGTACTGTCTGCCTTCCTGAAGCCAGCATAAACACAATTTCTTGTGTTTCAGCCAAATTACCAGAAATAGGATCCTTTCTTTGCGTGGATCCAATCTCAGAGGGCATGGAATCATCATGCCAGAAAACTCACTTTTCTTAAGCTAACAGAAATAAATTCTATGCCAAAAACCATGCAGATATGCATCCGCAGATGAAAGTCAGGAGGCAAAGTGAGAGAAAGACTAATTCTCAAGTAAATGACCAGAGAGAATAAATTAAGCATAATTCAGTTTCTACAGAGAAAAAAGTAACACTCTGGAAAATTATATTATATAATATATATTATAATATATATATGTATATTTTACATGTAACAAATTCCAAATAAACTGCTTCTCAGACCTTATGGCGAAATTTGTCTTGAGCCTGGCTCCTCTCGTGCTGCTCTGGTTGACTGAGTTCTAATTTGACCCTTACGTGACAATCTCCACCAATGAATAGCAATGAGGAATTCACAAAGAAAGCTATTTCAATATAGTTCTCTCATAGGCACAGACAGACATACTGTGTTGGTGTCAAAAGAAACAAAAAAAAAGAGCTGGTCAGGGTTTTTTGTTCCTTTGGACAGAAGCAGCCTGTGAAACAAGGCTTAAACTAGGGAAGGAACAAGGGCAGAGGAAATGTTAACACGAAAACTCCTTGAGAAGGAACATTGGATCTGAAGGACATAGCAATGAACCCTGCAGCTCACCAGTTCCATTACTGAAGAAAAAAATGTCAATGTGTAATATTTGAGGGTTTTTATCAGTAGGAAATTTGATCTGAGCATTCAGAATAATTTTGTAGAAATAAATAAATTCTGCAAATAAATTTGTAGAGCATCATACTATGATCTGGGTCTGACAACACCAACAAGAAAATCCAGACGCACATACATCTTTGTGCATGCAATGCAGTTTCAACCCTTCACTCACAACAGAACTGGCTCTGGAAATGCTATGGTGCTACTGATCAATCTCACCATAAAGGATCCATTTAAAAAATAATACTTAAATTAACCTCTTAATTAAAAGTACTGAAATAGTGTTGTATTAACTTTTGAAAGATACAGTTCTCAGCAAAAACTAATACAGAATTTTCTTGCATCTAATACAGTCTCCTGTATTAATCAGTGCATGTTTAAAGGACACAAGCTGTCTTTCCACAGCTTCCCTTCGGTAATGATTCCTCACTTTAGCAATTACCTACTAGGAGTTTTGCAGGTTTTCCTTCCAAAATTTCATGCATTTTTTTCAGGGCTTGGGGATACAGTGTGCCTACATAGCTTTAACTATGCTGTAGCTCTGTTTCCCTAATAAGATACATTTCAATTGCTATCCTGTACTCCCAAATGGAAAGGAAAATAAATTAGAGCAATACAGAACATCTTTATAACAACTGCATACATATAATAGCATAAATAATTCAGTAATGCATTAAATTTCAAATTGATATATTTTTACAAGGGCAATTTTTAAAGTAAATGTTTTAGCCTATGATTAGTTTTACCCAACATGAAAAATTTCCATTTCTCCTCAAAATCTATCATTTATGAACCAGAACAGCGTAACAGCACCTTTCTGAAACAGAGCTCTTGCTCTCCAGGCTCTAAGAACTTGTCTACACCGAGGAAGCTGAAGTCTTCCATCAGAGTGCTCGTTATGCCACACTTCCTTCAAAGATCAGTGTTTGTGTTAATTAAACATAAAACAGCACAGCAAAGTGGCATCACGTTCCCTCACACCTACTAAGTGTCCACACTAAGGTTTAATGGGGTATGTGATAGTCTATAAATTCATGCAGTGCACTGTAAATTCTCTGTGTAAATAAACACTCCCCATAGATTTTCAAAGGAATGTCTAGGTGGAATAGGATGTGTTTTTTAAAATTTTGTAAAAATCAAAAGGCTGAACAAGGAAGAGATGGCTGAATTCTGACTTCAGTAGGCATCTGCTGAATTTAAATGCGACAGTTACAATCCCTTGCTATTGTTCTGTCTCAATAAGTGTTAATTCTGTCAACTCAGCCACGACCATGAAAGTATTAGCATCATTAATACTTCATTCCCTACATAGAGAATCACTGTTTTGCACAACTTAACTTCTATTTATCTGCTTTAGTTGGGTAGCATTTGGGAGACAGCACTTCACACACAACCAAGAAGACAAGTCTGAAGTAACCAGCCGAGCTGAATGATGTACACACATCTCACGGAAAAAAATAATCAGACTATTTTGATGATTTCAGCAATTCCATTTGCTCAGTACTGTACATTATAATGAAGAGGCCTATGTTTATATATCCCCAGAAACTATTATATTTTCCTTTATATTTTTTGGTTTTCTATAGAAATAAAAGGCAAGTTGGAAGTTAAAGCTAGAATGAACAAGATCGTATTGCTATCTCTTTTGGAATATGAATAGTAAATTTGCTGCTTCTCAAACCTCTGACACCTTTTCTTCTGCCTTGGAACTTTCCAAGCATGACTGCTATCAGCTTGATTAGTTCATAGGCCGATCACTTTAACACCTAGAACACATGTCGTTGCATCCTAAGACTGCTGCATGTCATTGATTTTTCAAAGGCCTCCCCCACCGAAATCAATAAGGAATTCTACTTAAAAATGGATTGCACTTTGAGGTCCCATTCTGATTCATGTATATTCGGGGTTCCAATTACTCTCACAGCTGCTTTTAGCAGAAGCTGTATGTACAAAGCTTCCCCACTTCCTCTGACCCCAATCTGGTTCTCACTGACATCAATAGACGGTTTAGCCACTGTGCTTCTGCTATGAGTCGAAACAGACAATCTGTGCCAACTTTATCAAATAAAAAATTCCACTATAACCGCTTTACTAGAATACTGTCTTCTAAGCAGCTATAGATTAACAGGCATTAAATTAACTATCAAGGCATTGCTGTGTGCATAGGGTTGTTTGGATGGATTGGGTCTCAGCTTATTTTCAATAGAAATATTTCCTTACTGTAGAAGCTACCTTGAAAGCAGCGTCACCAAAAATCAATAAGTCTATTCTTAGAACAGGGCTATTTCAGTGAGAAAAAGATAAAGATCAAAAGCATCATAGTTCATAACTTCACTTCCTAGTCCTTTCCCTAGTATTTTAAAGTTTGGCTTCATTAACATACAATCCAATTTGGCCATAAATAAGCCCATCGGATGAACAAACCATTATAACCTTACACAATTACTTCCACAGAATACTTAAGAAGATTTCAGTAAACAATACACGAGTATCCTCATTTTTCTTGGGCTTCTAGGTGTTTTGAGTTTTGGTAAAAGGCTTCCATTTTAAGAGAAAAGCTACTGACAGGAATGCAGTCTGTGACTGTCTGTATGTGGGGAACTACAGCTGAGAACAGCCATATATTTACAAGCATTAAATCTCCATTTCACAAAATGCAGGAACAAGAGGTCAGTGGGTAGGCAGCGATTTCCACAGCCAGACCAGTTTCTCACTGGCAAAATGGAATAACTGAAATATTACAGCAAGGACAGAAAATCCTGCAGATGGTCACAATCACCCTTTCATCAAAGACATTATTGTGCCATCTTCTAACAGATAAAATAAATAACAAAATGGCAAGCCACAAAGATCAGGTCAGCTATGCAGTTAGGTAGACCAACAGCCTGCTTCATCGACTCCAAATGCCACAATAACGCCGTCAGCAGACAGCGTATTTAAACTAACTGCCGTTAGCTAGAAAATGGTCATTTCACTACACAGTTTGAGGACAGGAAAAAAATCCAGCTGTGACCCCATGGAACAGTGAGTGTTTAAACTCACCAACAGATGTGTCAAATGCTTATCCCAAACATGAGGAGTTAATTGATGCTATGAATAGTACTCTGCAGAGAAAAAAAAATCCACTTAAATCTTGTATCCAAAGCACACAGTCTAGCTTTGCTTATCAGTAAAACTGTTTTCCTTTAAAGAAGTGGGCTTGGTTGTTTTACATGTAGATTAACACAGAGAGATAATTTGATTTCAGGCTATTGAGATATTTCCTTCCTTTTATGTTTCAGAAGAACAGGGCTGCATGCAGCTAAATGAGATCCGTAGATTACAGTAGAAGAAAGGCTAATAAAACTTCATAGCTACATTCCTGGGTAATAACGAATGTTTTTTAATTTTAGGGCTTCAATCTCAGGTTTTATGAGGGCATTTCCAATTGCTACTTTTAAGATTAATGCAAATAAATGCATCAAAAGGAAACAGATCTTTTAATCCCTATGAATCAAATGCTTAATAACTCCTGTAGCATTTTACACTAATAAACAAACTGGCATTGCTAGGAAAAAATCAAAAAAATCACAGTTCTGACATGTTCAGAGCAAGCATCTTCCCTGTGGTTTTCTTACTGCTTCCAGGAGAAAAAAAAAAGAAAAAAGAAAAAACCCAAACAAAAAACCAAACCCAAAACCCAACCATCTCCTGTTTCTCTAAACGTGTGTCTTGTTTAACTCTCACAGTCATATCTAGTGGGTTGTGCGGCTGCTCTACTCTCCACCAGGGAACTGAAAACATTAGTATAAACAGGAAAAAAAAAGTCAATATTCATGTTTAATTCTTGAAGCTACTAAATGCAATTAATTTTATTAGCTGCTTATCAGACCATCCTACTGCATTCCTCTCCCATAATTTAACCTCTCATTTAAAAAAAAAAAAAAAGATTTTGACCTTATATTGTTTTAAACCAGGAAGAGTATCAATGAAGAGGAGATAAAAGCAATACAAAAAGAGGGAAGAGACACAATGAGGCCCACTAGCTCTAATTCTCTCCAGTAACATCTGTCTCATTCTGAATCAAGTATTTTTTCCACCAAGCTAAATTTGGAAGCCTGAGGCACTAAGTAAACCACTCCGTTTGACCAAAAGCGTAGATCTGCTTTCTGTAACTGCATGTGCAAATTCAAAGATGGCAATGATAGACCCTTCACTGTTTCAGCATCTGTAAATTTAAAATGCAATCCAAGTTCATTTTACCCTTGGAAGTTTAGGATGCAATCCAAGTTTGTGCTGATTAACACCACAGCTTTTTACTGTTACAAGGCAAACATACATTTGAGAACTAATAAATAATATCTGAGCAAAATAAAAGTATTTAGCTCATCTGATGTCTTGAATAAACAGCCAGTTCATGCATAAACATATAAAGGCAGGAAAAACAGATACATTATAATGACAGTCTCCGAGAGACTCATCATTCCATATGATGGATTTTGGCACCCAACATCTCTCTAACATGGCCAACAGGACACTGTTACACATTGCAAAAATGTCCTGCTCCAGAGCGAGGCTGCCTGTTGGAGGGGCAGAAACAGTGTCACAAGAATGGCCAATTTAATGTCTCTGGGTTTGGGTGTAAGACGTTGTTGAATTGTCAAAGCAGAATTTTTTATCACTCAGAAGCATTTTCTATTCTATTAGCCAAGCATATTGGTGTCTTTGGGGCTAAACTGACAGTCAAAATAGCCTCCAGAGAATAGTGTTCAGGACATGACTTGTTCGTATTGCTGGTAAATCAAAATGCCACAGCAACCCCAGTGATGAGTCCAAACTCAAGTGTTTACTCACTTAGATCTTCACTTGCATGAAACAGAAATGCAGTGCTGTGCTTAGACTGCAAAGCATTGCATGCATATACTCATCAAAAATTATTTTATTATATCACCACAAGTAGTAATTTTCACAACTAAGATGCTTACCTTTATTGTAAGAGCTTTCTGTTCATTGGCTTGTAGCTCTATCAAAATTTAAACACTTGGGCTGAAGACTTCCCTGGTAGATCTTTGCCTTGGGCTGAATTTCTCTTTTAGGAAAACTTTAGCTAGCCTAATTTGACCATTTCTCATATCAGTTAGGGAAATTTTGTGCAAGTTTCTTCCATTAGTGGCTCCGAAGTCATGGTCAAGCAGCTTGCTATGAGGCAGCAATCCTACGGCTGCCAGCACTGCACAGGGATACGGTGTCTCCCTTCCACTCTGTGTGCAGCTGAAAGGGTGGCAGAGGTCGCCAACAATAAATATATAATATATAGTGAACTTCCAGGGGTTCCCCCTTCACCCCAGCCCTCCTTTCCTACCTGTGAAACCAGTTCCAAATTTGACCTTATCATGTCTCCATTTCAACTGAACAACAACCACATTTAAACTACACCTTCTGTGCTGAGGTTGTCCCTGATCTGAAAATCAGTAGGAATTGGGGAAAGTATTGGATTTAGGAGTCACTATCAATTGTCTTCTGGACAGATTATTTTCTTCCGATAGCTAACCTCATCCCTTCCAAGGCTATCCTACTTGTGCATCTTTGACTAAATCTTAATGCTTTTGGTAGCTTATAATACCCATCAATAGTATTTCTTCTTTCCAGGAATGCACTTATCACTAGTACCTAATTACAGTTATTTGGAAGCAGAAATATTTCTTCCAGATCACTGAAGATCTGCTCCAAGAACCAGCTCTCTATTCAAACACCCCTTTTTAATAATCATTCTGCTGAGAACTGTGCTGAGTGGAAAAAATAATAATTTTGCTTTAAATGTTTAACTACTTCAAATGTTTAAAACAAATTCCCTCTATTTGTCAAAATTAAAATCCTGTGCTGTATAAATAGGAATGTATTCCAGATATAATAAACACCTCTAACTCATGTCATTAAGGCTGTATAAGTAACAGAGGTAAGTGGCAAACAATTCAGACTGTAAATACAATGTAAACTCTGTGAGAATCCTTCCTACAGCTTTGAAACTTTAAATGGGCTATATACACTCTCAGTTTTGACATATATAAAAGGGACAATGTTTAATCTAAAAATAGTCAAATGAAAATGGAAAGAACTTTATAAAAATCAGCAACATGATACTTGTTAGTGAATTATTTTTGAAGAATGCTTGGCTAAAACTATAATCCACCCACACTGAGAAAAACGAAGTGCTACACAGAAGGGAGTAATATTTCAGGAAAACAAACAGAGTATCTTAATATTTAATCACATTATTCCCCACAAAGACCCCAAAATTAAAACAGACACACCAAAGTACTGCGGCAAATTCACAGCAGCTGAAAATGCTTGTGGTCATCCTCTGTGCAAGCTGAGGACTGGCCTCGGGTGAGTTTTGTGAGACACAGTTGTCTCACAAAAGCCTAAGACACAGTTGGCAGGAGGGAATGGAGAGTGGGAGGCACATCTTAAAGAGTATGGCCCGTATTGCAGAAAGGGGTGGGATGCAAGACATAACCGTGGCCTTTAATCCTGTAGCTTGTTCAGGTACAGCAAAACCTTAGGAAAGCATGACCACAAGCTGAGAACAGGATAGGAAGGGAACACCGAGTCCACCTGCTGTAAATGTGGACATAGGAAGAAGTCAACACAGGAAGAGACATTCCTGGCTTTGTCAGGGGCAGAATGAAATTAAGATTTCCATGGCAGACGGAGAAGGGAGGCCTGGACCAGACATGGTGTGAAGTCACAGAAGAGAAAGTCACCATCCCTGTTTTGCTCAGCTAGCACTTGAAACTCGCCAGTGCCTCAGCTTCCAGCACAATATAGAATTACAGAGGCTCCTGTCACAGTTCCACAGTTTTGAGATTTATCATGGGTATTTCCCTCTTTCTGCCCCTCAACCATTCTAACACTATTTTAAAACAAATTTGAGTAGGCCTTCGATAGCATGCAAACTAATGCATTTCTGAGAGGTGTAAAAATAATTTAAAAAAATAAAAGGACAATGATTTAAGAACATACATAATGACCTAATGACATAGCAGCAAAATACTCAAGAGCCTTAGTGAGCAACTGCAGAAACATGGTACCTTTTATAGTGTTCCTTTCTTGTAGTGGCTTTAAGATAGAAGCTCTCCCTTGGTTCAATGATAACTCTGTCAAAGAAACAAAGAAACAGAACAAAAAAAGACAGTTTTATGCCATCTTGGGGAAGCAGGAGGAGGGGATTATTTTTAAATAATGGATAACATTTACATAATACAGTGGAAATCTATTAGTTGTATCTCCCCTTGGTTCCCCTTCCCTTCCTGAGTCGTGCTGGCCCACAAAAAAGTGTTACTTACAACATCTATTCCACCAACACCTGAAACCCCAAGAAGATTCCACAGAACTGGAATACAGAAAGTAAACTCCCCAGGAAGAGCTCGTTTAGTTAACCAGCTATTTCAATCCTCGATTTCTGACCCAGTGTCACTCATATGTTCATATATCAAACATGTCTCCAATACATATTTAATTCCCCACTGATTCAGAGATTTAAAAGCCAAAAATGTTTTCTTCATAAGCATGCACCATAGCATTTTCAGTCATCCAGGTCTAAATACTATTCTAATGACTTTAAAACTGTCAACTGTGGCTACAAAAATACACCTCATCCTGTTTGATATTTTTTCTTCTCGCAGCAGGAAGTACGAGAAATTAGAGCAGGAAAACATTCACCTTTGAAATTCACCAGAAAGAACTCAACATTTTTCAACATCTCATTTTTTGTTTGAGCTTCGGCCAGTATTCCCATTACAGCATTTCTTACCCAAGAAATTTCTCATCCAGCTAACAAGCAGGATCCTTTGTCTCCGACCAGTCTGTCCGGTCTCCTCCTCTCTTTCTGAGACCAAGAACATTTTGAGTAGATGATTCCTGCAGATCACCCTAGTTCCACTCAGGCTAAGGTTTACCCATAAAACTGAGATGCCACTACCCTTCCATTTCCAGCCTGCAACACAGCTTCATTGCTCGACCCTTCCCCTCTCCTCCTCCTTTGGCTGGAAGTACAGCAAGGCCAAATAAATCTATCAGTGGTCAGTAAGGAAAAACACCTCAACCCTTCAGCCTCACTGTAACCAAACAGGTGCTAAACCAAAATTATACATCTCTGATGTAACACGAGGGTTTCTTTGAAGCCTAATTTCTTTTAGCTTTTGTCCCATAACAAGAATACGACTACTTCCTCTAAGTAGGCTAATTTTATGTATTTTATTAAAATATTCTCCATTTATAAGCAGAAATAACAGACAAAAACTACTGAAAAAATATTTTGCTTCATTTTTCCTTCCTCCTTTTCCACCTTATATTTTCTTTTAGTTGATCCAGAGCTGAGAAGACAAGTGGCCTAAGGCATTTGTCTTGAATGGGGACATCTTGGGTAAGACCCGGATCCACCACAGCCTTCATGTAGGTCTGTGGGCTATTTAACCTTCTTCTGTCATATAATCTGGGAAGAAACTGCATTTTCCTATTTTCACAAGATCTCATTTAAAATATATAAATAAAATATATCATGAGGTATCAGGTACTTCAGAAAAGAAGCATCCACACTATTATCACTACAAGATGACCAGTAATCACATTTGTATAGTCTGAAATTTAGTGTTGATTATCAAGAAAAAAAACTACTTGTCTTTTCAACACAAATTTAATTGTTTCATTTCATTCTTTAATTTTGTGTTAGAACTTTGAATACCATGTGCAACCAGAAAGTTTAGCAATAAGATTAGATAAGAATAGATGATCAAGGCAAGTCTGGAGGAGGCTGAATTGCCAATGTGAAAAAAACAGAGAGATGGGTCAGCAGGAATTGTGACAGAAATTCCAAACCACTCGGGCTCCCTCCTCTTGCAAGACACGGGCACTATTCTCATCTTGTGAGTGACAGTCCATAATGTGCTGTCGGGGTTACGGCAAACAACTGGATCAGCTAACACCGAGACTGCCATTCTCATCACGTTCACATGGGTGCAGTCTAACCGACTCTGGGAAACCAAGTGTTGGTGGTATTGGCTGCTGCCAGCTGAGACCTTGAACCCAAACTCCTGGGAAGCCTGGAGCTTGCCGAGGCTCACGGCTGTGTCGCAAAGCCCCTCTTCCAGCCCTTGATTGCTGTCCATTTGACAACATGAGCTGTACTGCAGGGGAGAGGGAAACAAATTCACTGGACCAAATCACATTTAATAAACCACCTTTACTTCATTACAAAGATGCTGCTTCATTCCAGTGATAGACTTTTATCGCTGATTTTAATCAAGTATCTTACAGCTCTCAGATGAGAAAGGTGGTGAAAAACCTGTAAAGCCTTTTCAAATTGCTTGTTATCTCTCACTTGTAACTAATTACCCCAGTCACAGTGTTAGAGATTCTGAGCAGTTTTATGTTTGCTCACCAACAAATGACTAAAAAAAATATGAAATTAGACAATTAGTCTCTAGCTATAGTAACTAATTAAGATAAATATTTTCAGAATAAGGAATTTAACACTACATCAAAACACTGACACTGCAAAATGCATGGGAAAGTAAAGCATCTACCAGCAAACCATTTCTTGCCATTCAGCGAGTTCCACAACTGCATCCCAATCACCACTCCATTCTTCTCCTACTCCAGTGACCGTAATTAGTTATTAAAACTTCTTTCCAATGTGGTGAGAATGTGAGTAGCTTATTAGACTATAGGAAAGCTTGGGGACAAATTTTGATGCTGCCGTGACAGACCAGCAGTTTTACACAAACAGCATGATAGAAAGGACCACAGCAATCTGTCCTACCACTTGTTTTTCCTAATGTCTTACTTTGCATCATCTGCTAAGCCTGGAGCGTGCTGGCAATCCACTCATCACACCTTCTTGGTCCCTTACTCAAAAGGATTCTGAACATGCACCCAGTTCTTGAAAATGATTAAAACGATTACAATGCAGTCAGTTGTGTGAGAAGAAGTCTTCAGACAGGTAAAGAGTGAGTAAATCCACTGAATTCAGTGGACTTGCTTGGCCTGTGGTTCACACCACGCTAGCCTGCTTATTAGTGACGCGGAGACAGCATTATAGAAAACCACTAATGAAACACAGTCTGGGTACCAAGAGAGTTCCTCGCTTGTGCGCAGAAATAGGTGCAATTAAAACTGCCAAGTGTGAGGCAAGTAGTAAAGTCCAAAATAAGTGAGAGACAATAAATGGGTATGGATAGACAAGCAGACTACTTTTCAATTCAGCTGCGATACTACTATAAGCACATATTGCAAAATCTTGCCAAGGGCATGAATGGAAAGCCTGTATCTTTGGCTCCTTCTGTCACTCAAATGAGCTTCTCTGGCATTTTTGGCACTAAAACAGCTAATAAAGAATTTAGATGATGTAATTTATTTGGGAACATAAAAATCACCTTCAAGTTCACAGCTACAGCCCTCACCGCACACTTACAACCCAAAATCAGCCTTAATGGACCAACATTTCTCTTGCTTACAGCAGTGCGTCGCAGACAGCACACCTTCAGTTAACAAGAGTTACACCAGCGGAAAAAGAGACCAGTGGAAAAGAGCTCACTTGGTACCGAGTTAAATCCGTTTGACCGTTGTTGTCCATATTGATTGCAGGAAGCTCACACCCTCCAATTGTATGTTTTCTTCAGCAGGAGCTTTGTCACAGATAAATCACCAGAAGTACAGGCAGAGCTGAACAGTATTCTTTGAGCTGTATTTTGCATCTGCTGTGATTTACTTGTCTTAACCAAGAGACAAGGAGGTGAGGAGAAGGAATGTTTTTCCCTAAGCTCCTTCCTTAATTTTATATCCTTATTTGCTAAACTGCTATTTTATTTCACAGATACATGTAGGATATTCTGACTGACAAGATAGCTCTGCTTTTATATAAGGTATCAGATGGCAAACATGAAATATCTAGATTATACAGCTCAGTATGTGGGTATATACTCTGTCACAACTTGCATCAAAACATATGAAACAGTCATGCAAAGTGAGGTGTCTCCACTTACAGATGTGACACAAACACAGCCACCACACAACACACTAAACAACAGCAACACTGTTCACTCATTATAAGGCTTTCCATCAAAAGAGGCGGATTACAAGCTGTTTGATATTCTCATATTTACACTCAATTATCTTTAGGAATTTATTCAAAACAGCATTATTTTTGTGTTTCTTATGAGCTCTGAGTTCCCTTATAAACTCCTACGTATTCTTAATTATAACGTAAATCAGCATGTTAACATCAAGCAAGCAACCATTAACTAAACCAGCTGATACAAATGCAGACAAAGTTCGGACAGAAGCAGTGGCAAAATGCCCAGAAAGTTACAAAACCCTCTGAACAGCTCAGTCAACAGGGATAGATAACACAGACCTTTCCAAATAGATGCTCTGGGTAATAGCAGTTACTGCAAATAAATTTTATATAAATATTACAAAAGCAGTAAAGAGCCCATGCATCAGTACGTCAGAGATAACAACTGCAGCTTTTTAAAATGTCAGGACCGAAAACATACAACATCCTATAAAATATTGCTCGAGTCATTACATGCTAACAGTAATATAAATCTTTTATTAAGGAAACGATGGCTGAACTAACTTGGTTGGCAAACTAGATGCACCTATTTCCTCGACTACATTAGTGTGCTGATAAAGACATGACATATTAAAAGGAAATGTATGAAATATAGAACTACAAAAGCCAGCGTACGGTGATTCACTTCAATGTTCTACAATACAAGCCAGTAAAATTAAAGCTAATCCCTTCTACTGAAGGAAATGTCACAGACTTTTGTATGCTTGGTAAATTAATATTTATAAGAAGCCCAGACAGTTTAGTGTTTTTAATATATGGCTAGGATTTTCTCCTAAACATCAAACAGAAAAGATGCATTAAAACTGCAGTTTCTTGATTGCCACAAACCTAAATGACAGTATTTTCAAGATTTGTTTTCCACCATGTCATACAGATTAGCAACTGTACACAACTAGGAGCTTTGTAAAATCCACCAACTAACTATGATTTATACATTTCTAGCTCTCTGAAGTTAATGCATGCTAATCTTCCTATCAAGAGCCTGCTGATGGCTGCTAGTACTACTTTCCTAATATTTTTCATTAAAAACATAGACATCTAAGGAATGGAAAAACAAGCAGGTATGCACAGATTCTAATACCACACAAGTGCACATATATATTACACGTACATGTAATAAGTGAGACTGCCAAAAACAATTATTCCAAGAATTTACGTAGCAATAAAACTGTAGCTGAACACCTTTTATAAAAAATGCGATTTAAAATGTCACAGCCTAATACGCATAAGAATTCATCACACCCAGTTAAATTGACACAGCACTTCATCACCTTTTATGCAAATTTTAAAGAGGAATTTTGTTATACTATACACTAATATCATGTTTCATTTAATTTACCCCAATTTTGTTTCCCAGTAGACTAAGGATATCCCAATCGAACATGGTAGCTTTTCATTGGGTAGCCAAAGTTACCTTATACACATTACAGAAACAGGATACATTTATTGATCTTTAAATGGGAGGTGAAGGAGATCTTCCAAAAATTTGTAATGAAACTTAATCGTGAAAAAAGAAGAGAAAAAAATTAAATCCTGGTTTTAGTGATAATGTAACATTAGTGCCAGTAAAGTTCACAACAGCTGTGGGATACTCCAGTTGCAGCTGGTTATATTCTCCAGGGGAGAAATTCCCCACGTAAAGCAAAGCAGAGGCAGTTCAGGAATCACTTCAACGCCTCTTTAGCCTGGATAGCAATTGCACAGTTTGGCCTCTAACTGTCGAGTAAAACCCCCATGACAACAGCACTGAAGTTACACCAAGAACCTCTTCATATGCTTTTGGCTTTCGTTCCTAGTTGTATGAGTATATGATTACCCAAAAATCAAATCTTCATCATCATCTTCGTGTCATAGCTCTGAAGGGTCGCTGCAGAATTCGGTGGGTTTAGCTGAATTACTGCGAGGTCCATATGCCACAGCTCAGTGCCTGCTCGGCAGGACGAGAGATACTGGCCCACAATACAGTTCACGCGTGAGCAGGGCCTTCCGGGGCATCAGACAAACCCAAGTGACAACGGACAGCGTGAGCAGAACAGAGAGCGCTCCTGACAGAGTTATGTTGAAGACAAAGCTTTAGGTTCATGATTATAAACAAAATTCCAGATTTTTTTTTAAATCTAGGTTGAATCACCCACCCGAATCACCCACCATATACAAATTTCAGTAAGTAACAACTCCCAAACCAACGTTTTTGATTTGCAAGGACTGGCAGTGAAAAATCACTCCTTTTTCAAACGCATCTGCTGAAGAATGTTGCACTTAATACAGAATTTGACACGAAGAGTCAATCAGTGAGATTAATTTACCATTATGTAAGATCTGAGTACTAGTTTAATTTCTCTTCTTACAGCTTACGCTTTCACCCCCCCAACATTACTTCATACACCAACTCCAAACACAGGCTTAACATTAAACTAATAAACTTGAATTTAAGAATTATTTTAGATTTGTAAAATGTGCATTGCAGAAGAGCTGCTTTCTAATTAACACAGCAGTTTCTAGTTACTAGTACTAGTATTCGTGCTCCTGTTAATTAATAACTATATTATACAGCGAATTTACATGATGAAATTTAATTTTAAGTTTTCCAACAGATATAGATACTATTATAGAGGTTTTAAAAATATGAATGTTCAGCGCAGCCATCCAATCATGAAAAGCCAAATGATCTCTGCTTATTGAAAACTTTTAACCTCAGTGTTGTACAGCTTCCTAACCAATCAAGAAGTCCAATCAACAGTCTGGAGGGTGAGAAATGGCTTCCCAGCCTGATTGCCTAATTCAAGGTTATTGCCTAAACAGAAGGACACAAGACACCAAAGGAGACCAGGAAAGAAAACAAGAAAGGCATCTCAAAAGTAACGGAAAGTAGAGGAAACACGCAAATTGTTTAATTTGTGGGTGAAGGGCCAAGTTCAACACTGACTGCAAGACACAAAATACAGCAGGCTCCAGCTGTGGATTTAGCCAAGGCTTTGTATTCTAATTTCTTGAGGCGACCTATTCAATTCACGGTCACATTTAATTGAAATAGTACACAAAAAGAACTGAGAAATTAAGCTCTCCCACTTGGCCCCTATTTGAAAATGTTTTGATGAAAAGGAGAAATGTCTTGCCTAAACTTAAAGAAAAAAAGAAAGGAAGTTTAATACATTTCTGTCACGGCTACTGTAACGGGTTTTAAACTCATTTATTGTACAGTCAAACTGTAAAGCTATGAGTGTCTTTAAATGACTCCTTCGGCACTGACTTCCCAAAGCAAACTGGAGTTTTTAGAAGTAAACTATAAAAGGAAGTATTTGTTGACAATTTTAATTCAAAAAAGAAAACTGCCATTTACAATTAATATCTTACTGTACTCATACAACATAGACTAGCTGCCACAAAACAGCACAAAGCTGCCCGTAACAGTTTCATTATGATTACAATAACCAGAAGCACTCTGCATTCAACGCTGTCAGATGTTTCTGTGTTGATCTGACATCATTCTAGTGTGTTAATTATGCTGCACTGACTGCCAGTGGCTAACATCTACTGGCTTGGCAATTAAGCTGGCAAGATCTCAACTCTGAACAAAAGGCAGCTACCAGATATTCTGTCAAGCTAGGAAATTTCTTACCAAAAATATGTACTTGAAAAATGCCCAGTTCTTTGAGCACACTCTGTGCCCAAACGGAAGAAGAAAACCAGGCTGAAAGAAAGCTTAACAACTAACAATATTTTGTGAATAAAATTACAGGGTAGCCTAGCTTTATTTAAGAACTATATTTTCTCCATAAATCTACATTTGTACTGAACAGTCTTAATAGTCTATGCTGACAACTAGAACACTTAAAGTAGTCACTGTTACAATGGTACCTAACCCCTGTAACTAGCAGAAGACCTACCAGAGACAGATGACCATTACATGCTAATAAAGTCTAAAGAAAACAATGTAAAATACAGGTAAGATTGGGGAAATCACATAGAAAATGACAGTTTGCTGAAGGTCAGAGCCATGAGTGAGAAGCACAACTCCTGAATCTCAGAACTAATCCTCAGCACAAGTGTGATGCCTTCCTCTTGTCCTTAGAAAAGGCAGACAACTGCATGAAGCCTCAGCCACATCTCCAAGTCTTACCGTTATTTACATGAACTAAGCAGAATTTTATCTATTTATTTATTTAAAACAAGAACACCGAACACCAGCTTGAAACAACTGGAAGCAAACCCACAGCAAACCTGCAGAATCCATGGCATTCTCATGGATGGTAAGAGAAGCACACATCTTCCAGAAAACTGATCAAGTGGATGCACGCATATGCAGCTAAAAGAGAGCATTCCCAAACTAACAAGCTACATACAAATGGTTAGGAAACCAAAAAGTAGACGTGAGCAGATTATTTCACATGTGCTGGCATTTTTTAAATTTTATTATATGTTCCACAGAAGCATTGATTTTACTACTGAGGTTTTGGCTAGTAGAAATTGCAAGGATGTAAAATCTGTCACCTGGGTGACAGTGAAAGTGTAGCACATCTGATTAACTTACACTAAAATTATGTATATCCTATTTAATTGCATAACAGTGTTTCCATTTGTCTTTGTTGAAAAATAATTTAATAAGTCCATTTATTAATGATGACCTGAAGGAAGAAGTTCACATGAAGAGAGAAAGTAGGATCTCTACTCAGCCATGCACAGAAACTAGCATTCCATTAGCACAGATTAAGATCACTAATATACATTGCTTCCACACAGCAAGGTGAAAATTAAAGGTGAAGTACTGTAGCAATCTAAAATGAAAAACAATTGTCAGGGAAAGACATAAATAGCATCCAAACTCATTGCTCTGTGAATGTAAAAGAGATGGCTAGGAAGAATACCTAAGGATAGAAGAAATCGATCATTTGTAGTTGTTACAGATCAGCTCAGTAACCTTTCCTGGCAAACGGGGAATTCGCACACAAAGCGGAGATAGCTTACTGAGGAAGGAAATACAAAGAACATTTGTATTCCAAGTCTCAGAACTCTTACAAGCTGTATGCTTCATTTTAATACGCTCATGCTACTGGGCAGTCATATTAGGCTAGAAATACACCAACTTATCCAAATACCTGGCTACAGTTTTTGCAATTCCCAGGACAAACAAGAGCAGCTAAAATGTACAATATTAGCTTCCAGAAGTACGTGCTTCCACATTTGCAAAAAGGTTATGTAAGTACTTACAAATCTTACATTCACTGAAGCATGGTAAATACATACATATATTAACATAGCTTGTTTCCTAGTGCTTTCAGGTCTTAAGCTTAAGGACCATAGAATCATAACAGTTTGGTTTAATCTGGTCTTTAAAACACTAAAAAAAAGAATTTAGCCTTTTCTTTTAAAAGGATTAAAACATGAAAGCAGCAGGAATGTGGTTATCCAGACACTTGTGAAGCAAAACTATTTGCTTTGCCATTCTGTTTCCTTTTTCATGGTGACTGCTCTCATCTTTTTCATGTATTTCATTAACTCTTGTTATAGAAAATTTATTACAATACTACTGTGAAGAAGCTGAAACAACTTCTTAGATCCTGATGGTTTTATATTTATTTTTAAGGCAAATGAAGGGGGTTTAAATTAAATCATATTCCTAAAGCTCTGACATCTTGCTAATTTCAAACAACCTCTTGTGGATTTTTCTGAGAAATATTGGGAGGGACGTGCTAGAGAAAACCTAAACAAGAAAGTGTGTGAGGGTTCTGAGAGAGTACAAGCCAGTATTTAAAAAAAAAAAAAAAGTAGATTTATTTAAATCGTTGCCTATTTTTTAAAACCTGCAGGCTCAGATTACAAGAAATTTGGCAATGACAGTTAACTGGTTAATCTAGTTCAGCGACAGTTTGACCTCAGAGTCCCAAATACTGCTGTTTGCTACTAGTGCAGACACTAACAAGAAACCAAACGTGTGTGAAAAGCCAAAGTAACCAACTAAATACAGCAGGGGTAGTATTGAAGAGTACAGCACCTGCTAGAAAGCCTAGCAAGGGAACACACTGACAGCAAGTAAATTTGTGAGTGGGAAGAACTCAGAAACGCTGGCAAGGCAAGGTGCTCGGGAGACCCACGTTTCGACTGTAAACAGCAGCAGCGCCAAGGGTGAGCTGGCAATGGAAGCGTGTGCCCAAGTGCGTTTGGAGCCAAAGCCAGAGCACTGTCAGTAGTGCCTGATAAATCATGGTATTTATTCCTCTCAGTGTACGTGGCTCATGTAGCTGCTGCGATAACTCTCCTAGGTAAAATATTGTAAGTTATGAGTAGCAAAGGACTAAATATTAATATTTTTGATACCTGATTTAGTGACTGCAGAGAACTTTTTTTGTGGCTAGGCAGAGGAAAAACAAGGAGAAAAAAAAATACATGCAAGAAGGGAAACAAGGAAAATAAGGTTAACAGTGAAGAAAGCACACACTAAGTCTGCCTACAGAGATCCCGCTTGGTCAGGAAAGGGAATAGGTAATTAATAAAAAGAAATAAACAGGCAAACAATTCACTTAGGTTTGTGCCATGCTATAGTTCCTGACATTCATGTTGATAGCAGGATGAATACACATTCCTGGTAAGATTAATAAGCATGGAACCACATAGCTTTTAAAATTTAGATATTGATCTGCATACATTTGATATACCTGCTGAATCAGCTTTTAGTACCACATAACCTTTCTCTTTTTGCTCCCAAAACAGTCAGAAATAAAATGAGATCAAAAGAGGTCAGAGAAACAAGCAGTGGCATAGGATTTGGAAGTGCGGATACACCATGCTGCACACTCTTCTCCCTCTGGTCTCAGATGTAAGTGAGAGATTGTGCCTTACAGAAACTTTTGGTCAGAGCACACTGCTCATTACAGGTCATGCTCACAGGAACGGAGCAGGCAGAGCAGGGAGTAAGACGACATGGGAAACCACAAGGTAGTAAAAAAAGCTGGCAGATCTAATTTTAGATCTACCAACCTGGACAGAACCCATTTTAGCTCTGCCAGCCTGGACAAAACCCTCTTAACAAGCACCAAGTGTGATAAAACTGATGAACAGGCTTAACCATCACAAATACAGAAGCAATAACTCTATCACACAAGTCTTATTTGCATCTTAAGTATTTATAATCCTCAGACTTAAGAGACAGTATGGCTGCACATCTGTTCTTTTAATCTAAATGCATGCCTTTTAAAGTAAGCAGCTAAGCGACTGCAAATACTACAGTCACGACACTTCTGTGGGACTTTGCGAGCCAGCTTCCAGTCTGACGCCATCGTTAGAAAGCTGTGGCAGATCACAAAGGTTCAGATGCTAGTTTTCTCCTCTCTCATTATATTATTCCTCCTGAATGATTCAGCAATGCCTCTGGTTTCTGTGGCATTGAAAATGCAGCAAAGGATTGATGAGGCCAAAAATACTGGTCTCAAAAAACCTCAGCTTGACCGGTTGTTTATTAGAAAAAGAAAATATATTTCGTACAAGTACCTTGGAAACCAGCAAGATATTTTGATTTCCAGTCACAACAGTGTCAAGGCTGTAGGTGCTTCAAAACATACAAAAGTGAAATGGATCCCATGAATATAGTATCAGATATAATGACACCATATCAGTCTTGCAAAATTGCACAAAAATATACTTGTCTGCAACTTGCCAGAATAATTGTAATGAATGAACGATTGATATTTTATTTGATGTCAAAGAATGTAATCACCTTGAGTAGGCCAGAAAAAAAATTGCAAAGCTTCTATATATTAAGGTGCTCATATAATGCTAATAAATCTCCATGGTAACATAAACCAAGCTGTTATTCCCTCTAGACTTAGACAAAGTCTTACTTCTTTGGTTCCCTAGAAGGGGAGATGGACTTTTTCATGTGTCCAGAGGCCAACCAGACACTAAAAGAAAGCACAAAGCAAATATACTCTCCACTAGAACTCTGCTATTAACACACTTTGATTAATAGAACCAGAGTTTTAGTAACATAAAATTAATTATCTTTTCTTACATAAAATTTAATTGTCCACCAAAATGTCCATAAATTTTTGTAAGTTTTGGTAAAGCTAAAGCATATATTATATTAGAGTTGGTATACACATAACCTTACTACTAAAAAACCTAATAGTCTGTCCAACTGTTAACTACGCACAGCTCTGTATGAAGGCAATAGGAAATTAGATTGTCCAAAAACTACATAATTTCACTCTAGATGTTAATTAAAAGAAATCACTAAGCCCATGGAGGTTTAAATCAATAAGAGAATCAAAGTCCACATTTAGATGGGATCAAAATTTAAGGCTAAGGACACAATAAATCTTAAAATTACTCTACTGTGTTCACTGGCCTTTAGGCCTACAAATTGTAACACCTTTCCTGATGGAAGCCACAATCTAACATTCTTCTCTTGAGAAATTGTTTAAGAATATGACTGAGCTTTCAGTAGGTATCTGTGATTTACAGTTTTGAAGGGCAGATTTTAATTGTACGTGTGTCAATCATAAACCCATCCAATTGTCATGGAAACACACAGTCATTCCAATGAAGAGTCAAATGATTAACTTGGCTGCTGGAACAAAAGTTTTATTGCTGCAATTTACTGAAACTGTCCAGTTTGCATATATCAAGCTGAATAGAATCACAGTAATGGCCATGCTGCTGGACACAGTGCTCTGCCAAGACTGTAAATGGATTTGATACTTAAATTCTTTGTAGAAAACATGCATTATTCTGATTGTATTTAAGCTAGCAGAATGTTACAGGGTATACTTCAATTCTGAGACACTCACATGTTTTTGCCTGCCCACGAACATAGCTAATTAGGTTAATTGGGTCAATCAAGAATTTAAGGCATGAGCAAGACATATCAGGCTTAATATACTGCTTTGACAAGTATGTACTGTGATTCTACTAACAACAAGTCATGTGATATCCCTATATCTTTGACCGGTGATTTTCAAAGCAATGACAAGAGTTAGATCAGAATTGCTTTTCCAAATCACGAAACCCACTTACTTGGCTACCATTCCTCAGAAACTGCCTTGTGATCTGTAATTATGGCTGTCCTCACAACAACAGGATGCGTGTTGACTCTGAGGCAGCCCAGAGCTACTAGAATTGTTCTGCAGACGGGGAGATGAAACAAAGAGAAACTCAGACCCAGGTTCACAAAGTTCCTTAGATTCCTAAATCCTCATTGACTGTTGAGGAGTCAGGATTAACTCATTTCAGTAAAACAGAAAACCAAGTAACACAGAGAACTTACAGGAAGCCTATAAGCTTCTTTATAGGTCTTCCCAGATCTTCCTATCATCTTCTTTCTTTGTTCTGGGTCTTTCAGTTCTTAAATTACTTCCCTGAACTCCAGCCATTCTTCCCCTCCATACAAACCTATGCACACGGCTTATGCCTCCTGCTTTGCTATCCATGCTTTGATTGGGTTATCTGTTTTTCCATTACTGTTGTGAATAAATTACAGATGGAGCACATACTGTTTGGAAACTGATGAGCACACACTTGTCAGCAAATGAAATTAAAAAAGCCATGTTCCTTATTTATACACAATCACCACGCAGCACACACAAAAAAGCAGGTGTGTTCCTGGCTGCACATGGATTGCAGAGAGTATGTGTATGCCTACTGCAACATTACATGAACCTTCAAATCCTAAGCAGATGTTTTAGCCCCTGAAAATGAGATGTGTAAAAGCAGTGGTCTGCTATCAAAGGCCCATCATTCTATCAGGCTGCAGTCACTGACACTTTCAAAGTAATTCAAAACACAGGTGTCAGAAGAATGCTTGCTCCTTAATATCTGTAATGACATAATAATGTAAAAAGAAATTAAGACTCAGCTCAGTTTCAGGAGCTGACTGTTGTAATAAATATATTAATTTACATGCATATGTAATCTGGATACAATGGAGACATCACAAACACAGAATTCTAGCATTTCTTTTTACCTAAGTCCATACTTGTGAAAGAGTAAGAAGAAGAATTTGAAGAATGTTTATCCATACATATCAGAAGGGTGGCATCCCTCATCCTTCTCCCAAAATCTTAAGGAAAGAAGAAAACTCTACTATAGAGAAGGCTGTATACAGTGGCAAACAGCATCTCCAGATTTCAGCTTTACTGAAGTGAAAGCACAAAATTTATTAATCCCTTTTAACTCCTTTCTGATATCTATCAGTCAGTTTCACCACAAGCAAAAAGACCAAGGAAAGTGATCTGACATCTTACTACATTCCAAACTGACAATTTGGAAAGACAACCAACTCACTGAATTCTTTGTCAAAGTCCGCTTCACAAGCTGCACAGGCTGCTGTCAGCAGTCAAGTCTGAAGTTTCAAATCCCTAAGAAAACTTGAAATACTGTCTGATGTCAAAAAACCAAGTATGCTGAATACATAAAAATTTCTTCCACTTTTGGTAGTTTCATTCATGAAATTAATTTAATTCATTCATTAATGAAATACAACCACTAACATCATAATGCAAATATCTTACATTTATAGAGCTTTTTCAACTTGAATTTATTTTCCAAGGGAAATAATATTACCATCAGTAGTAATTGCTATTGGAGACGCACTGTAATGTATCCAAGGCAAAACGCAGTGCAAACCTGGGATTAGAAATAGATATTTACTTTCATATCCATATTCCTATTCTTTGATCACCATGCTGCTTCCTACGAATAGCATCGCTCAAAAGGGAACTGAAAAAATTCCATTAAAATTCATACCAGTAAATAATAGTATATCCTGCCCCTTGCATTTATTATTTCCTGCACACGCAAAGTGATGTGATCTTTGAAGTCATTTTCAGAGCCTCTGTGAAAATTCAGTAACTAAAGTTCTTGTTACCTGTAGTTTCAAAGCACGTGAGTACCAAGAGATTGAAGCAGTAACTCAACCTGCTGCATGCACTGGCTCAACAACAGAACTGAATTTGAAGATTTTAACTGCTTCATTTTTAGTGTATCTGCGGCAGATAAACACACAGATTTACACACATTCATGAGTATGCTTCAAATTATAACAGCACTGCTGACATCTTATGTAATTTTAGAAGACTCTTTTTTGTGCAGCTTCTACGTATCTTTAAACTCAGGTATTTCACTTCAATCTACATAATATTCTTTTTAATTTATAAACAAACCTCAATGGTTTTTGATACAGAAATAAAAAAGATCATATCCACTCATTTGCTGTAAAATTAGACAAACTTATTTGGCTATAAAAACATTAGACTGCAGAGATTATCCAGGCTAAATTTGGAAAACTGGGAATAGAAGAAAAGGAAGAAGATTCGGTTTGTCGAAACAATGGAACACAGCAGCACAGAACTAGACCAAATACTTGATCCAGCATGGAACCAGGTAAAGGCTGGGTTGTGGTGGCTGGTTTGGGATGGGGGTGCAGTGTTCCTTCACAGTTTTTTGGACTGAGGTTTGACTGGTTTTTAAAGAAAAGTGCAGAGCAGTTTCATTCCTATCTTTGAAGCACCGTGAAGCAGTAACAGAGCGATTGTATGAAGAACAGGCTGGTATGTTGCTCTTCACAATTAAGTCAGCCACAGTATTTCCCTTCTGCTGGTGTACCACCAGTATTTCACATTATAAAACTAGTTGGCAATAAGTCTCAATAAAAATTACCTCTGTGTGTGTGTGCACCCAACGTACACACAAAGGTTTGATGAAAACAAACAGTGATACCACTGAAAGCAGTGATAAACAGCTACCCACATACACAATGAAGACAGTCGTTACTAACGGTAGGATCACACAGAGTCACTCTCAGTTATGGAAGTGGAACACTGGAGTAAGATAAAAGCAACCAAAACTGTCAAGCTGTATATGAAACTGTGAGACTTTTTAAAATCAGTTAAATGGAAGTAATTAAACTAACTTTAAGGGACAGAGGAATACTTTTTCACGATTTAGAGAAAAATAACCCTACGTGACTATCTGATCATTTCACATTTCCATTTCATTCAAGAGGATGCAGTTAAATCAAATGAGGTGAACTGGGTACAGCGTTCATCTTCAATCACATCTAGTAATATAAGTTTACCCAGTCATAACCCTGAAATTTCATTCCCCTGCCACAGCTCTACTAAGTTTTTACATCTACTGTAAAATTGGGTAACCTTCACATTATCCCTTCTCTATGTAAAACTGCTCTTCTGAGTCCAATTGAGAAAGAAATCAGATCATTAAAAAAAATCCTCTTTATCCAGAAACACATGAACAAAGCTAAAAATGTCATTCTAAGTGCTGTGTTTTCCTCTGAGTTTATTATACCAATTTACTCAGAATCGCTCACCATCAGCAGCCCTTTGACTTAAATTTTTCCACTGTCCATTAATACACATATTGCCCAAGACCACGAGTACTTGCGAAGATTTTCATTACAGAGAGAAGTATTCCCTTTTGTACTTGAAATTTATAAATAAATGTATAGCTTCTGTCAAAATTTATTTTAAAGAATAAAGCCATGACAGTCAACATGTTTTATTAAATATGAGAAAAGAACTGATGCAGATTTGCACCCTGTACTCCCGCCATCAGTCCTACTCGAGCTGGGGAAACTGGCCGCATGAGTGCTACTGCCCTGAAGCCACCGTTTGGGGGTGTGAAATTTCATGGTGCGGTATCTAAAAATACGTAAAAGCTGGAACAAATTCAACATCAGTGCAAGTCTACTGAAGGATCCGACCGGCCGTAAATTTTTCGGCTATTCCAGTCCTCCGGACTCCTACTCTCTAACAGTGGCCAATAGCTGATGCCAAGGAAAAGTACAGAGACAAACTTACAGTAGTACCTTCTCAGGGCAGTGTTATGCACAGAAGGCATGTGGGCTGCCATCTTGCCTAATGAACCTAGATGTTCTACTACAGCAGAAGCACCTACAGTACAGCTCAAATACTACTGAACTGCCTAGGAAGAGGGGTTTTTAACTCCTTGCAACATGGTGCAATGCAGCGGTTTGCCATTAGATCCCTGAACATGGAATCTTTCAGTCAAAAGATCTCTGTTGCAAGGAATTATACAGTCCTTAATGGACTGCAAATTACAAATTTCGGCGATGCTTCTGAACACTTGAGTATGGAGAGTATTAGTTTTCTGCATATTTCCCTCTACTGCATTATACTAGTTTTCTCAGGGAGAAACTGGCAAAGTGCCTTTGGATTTATCCTTCCTCCATTCCACCACCACAATACTGAGCCCAGAGCTCCCTCCAGCTCCCTCTTTTTCTTCTTAATCTTCTTCACAGTATTGTGTCATAAGCTCTCATGACAGCCTGAAAAGCACAGAGTTTTCAAAGAGAAACTTGAGGCGCATTTTGGAGTATAATGTATTTTTAGTAAGCTAAACAGAGCTAAGCCATATGGTCCTACGTTTTCACGTGATGTAATCTAAAACTATTTTTAATTTTTATTTAGTTTTTACAAGCTAAGTCAGTCCTAGTCTTCACAGTATTTTGCCCTTCAGATAGGTCCTGTAAAGCTGTCTGTCTTGCCTGCAACCAACTTTGGGTAATTTGTTCTGGATGTCCTCCAAGACAGTAAAGAAACCGGTGCATTGCAATCTCAGGCATCACCTGGGACTTTCATAAAGGCAATAGAAACAAAGTCCTAAACAGATCCGTGACTGCTGTACACTTAACCATGGACAAAACCCACCTAAGGCACTCCCCTGTAACATGTCTCTACACTGAACTGAGTCCTCCTGCTTCTCTAAATACAGAAGAATGAAGTTTAATTAAGGTGACAGAGAGATTAAGTTTGGATATCAGCTTTCATAGTAACTTCAAAATATTAAGTAGTCGGTTGTAAATCCCTGTCTCTAAGACCTAAATGCAGTACCAGTCCATGACAATGAATCAGAAGGGCTACAAAAAAACCCCAACAAACAAACAAAAAACAAACAAAACACCCACACCAAAAAAAAACCCGAAAAAACCCAACAAACCACCACCATAAAATTCACCTAGCATTTTTTGGGGCATTCAATAACAATTTCAAATCTTCATACGTATTTTTAAAAATAAAAGGACTGAAGGGAGATTTAAAAAAAAAAAACACAACACATTGGTATTTTTGTGTGCTAGGTCACCTATTTTTTTCAAGATACCTAATATATGTCCATCTTAGGCAGTGTCCAAGATATAGTGGTCCAAGCAGGTAAATGTTTGAAAACTATGAACATCTGTTCCATTTTTGCCAGTTACTTAAAACTTTGCTTGCTGTTTATTCCAACTCTCTAAAATTGGGATAATTTAGAAATTTAACGCAATAGTCCTTGCAAAATCTTGTTTGATAGACAGTACTTTGAAGATAGCAAAAATCCCAAATATTGTTTAACTACTAGAATTGTCTAGTTGTGAATAAGCTACTGCTATAGGCAGCAAATGCCTAAAGCAGAATTTCACTTGTTTGGATTGTTTACTAGAGAGATTTAATTGACACACCAGCAGGTTATTTTGCTGATCTCACTGCCTGTACTCTGGTTCTGCTCAAAGATGAATCAATGATGTTCAAATCTTGTTACCTGCCTCTGCGGTTTCAAAACATCTGACTGTGCAAATTATTATTTTGTCCCTTTACATTTGGTAGGCTAGCTGTTTTATGCACAATATTGTCATAAAGAGATATAATCTCCTCTTTAGCAATTCAATACACCTTATAATTAAGAATTATTTATTAATATCCCTGCACCTGCCAAGCCATTAACCCCGCACAAGACAAATGAAATTACATCTCCCAGGAACGCTGTTAAGAAAGAGTAGGATCAAGATTAAAAATTCTTGCTGCTAATCTTAAGGCTTCTCTTTTACAGAGGTCACTTAACATTTTTTGGGCAAACTGCCATGAGGAACGTCAGTCCATAAGAGCAAGCAACCTACCTTAAAAACCACAAAAAAGCCAAGCCTCTCTTTGGGTTAGTGCCTGAAATTGCTCCAGCTCTGGAGTTACCCAGTGGTGTATGGCAGCAGGCAGGAGAGCAGTGGCAGACACGTGCCCTCTCCTGGCAGATCCCAGCAATATTCTAGGATGGCTGGTGGTGCCTGCCTGCATGAATTAAAACTAGTGCCTCTGCTAGTAATAGCAATGCACATTACTAGAGGATTTTTATTATTACTTTTCTAGTAAACGTTTATGTACTAAGAACTATTCTTAAATCTGTAGAAAATATACTGAATATATATGCTCCAAATAACTTGCCATTTTTCAAATAGGTCTGGCCTTAAGAGTACTCCCAGGACTGCTACAAAATATTATGCTTAGTTATCAAAATGTCCATTAGAGGACCAAAGACAGAGGAAAAAACCAAAACCTAGAATATAAAACCTTGTCTTGGTTTTAATATTTCTAGTTAATGATGGGCATTACTCCATAGGGTTCATAACCCCACCCTGCTGAAGAAGTAAGGTAAAATTTATTATTTAATTCAGCATCCATTTAGCTCAACTGAAGAAGTGTTTCCATAAAATTCATGCTACACTCTTTCTCTGTAGAATTCTGCCACTCATGAGCAGACAGAAAAGCAGAAGCAGGTTAGGACAGGAGGAATGCTATTTAATATTAAACAGCATCAGTTTAATCAATCAGACTCTTGAAGTAGGTTCCACTGAGCAGTCCAGTAAATCTGGGGAGAGGTGCTTTGAAACTACCCTCCTTTGAAAAATGGACTTCCAGGCTGTCAGCAGAACTTGTGTTGTGCTTTTTAACCTCATAATTACAGCAGGTTTAGAGTAATCGCCTCAAAACATTTTATGGGACTCTATTTATGCGATTTAATTGTTCTCAGTAATTTTCATGCTACTTCCAGTTCCTTAAGGAAAACAGTTTTTCCAAGAGAATGTTTACGGAAATGCTAGCACTGAGTTAAAAAAAAACACATTATATTTGGAAAGAGAAGCTTTGAATCATTAACAAACTACGTATGATCCATGAACCTTACAGCTCACGTACCTCATCAAGTCCAGACCAGCATGAATTCTGAATACTAAAAATAGGTTGTGACTATGGAATAGAAATAGACAGATGCTAAGAAAAGAGAAATTGATACAGTTAAATAAGCACTACCTGATACTAAAACTAAATGTCCCATCACTGCTAAGAAAAATATAAGGCAAAGAGATCAAACCGGCTTGTGAAATGTTGGGCTTTGAGACAATAGTATGAAGACACCTCCTGGAACAAATAAAGGAATGAAAGTCCTCAGACAAAGGGCAGATGCGTTTCTGTCTCCTTCTGACCTCACTGCTGGATAAAATGCTTTTCAGTGCCAAAGATGGTGCAAGTCCACTCTAACGTGCATGAAGCCTTAATACCCAGAACTGGCATCACCCTTTGCTTGAGTCAGGAGGTACGATATCGGCAGAACAACCTGTGTCTGGACTAACCAGGAAGGAGTGGCTTTGAGTTTCTAAGATTTCTCTGAAGATTAAAGCAGAGACTTTAGCGAAGAGATCCAAGCAAAGATTTTTAAAGAATTCTACAAGTGGAAGTACAAGGGAAATGGGCAAAATGTGAAACACACATCATAAGTATAACAGAAAAAAATATCTATTTCTCTATTGGTTGAACCGCTCTGCAATATATTAACACTATATTTTCTTCCTTCAGGTGCAGGAACCGTAAAGAGGCATGACTTGTACCTACCACAGCTCTTTAATTGATCTTACACGATCTCAAGCATCCTATAGTCCCTCTTATTTCCCCCCTCCTGCGTCCTTCCTGCATTTTCCCAAGGACGTTGCCCGTCTTTGCACATTTTCCCATATGGAATTACAGCAAGTAAACAAAAATGGGAAATTAATCTGCTCCTGCAGAGGGGGCATGTTGCTCTGAGATCAGCAGGACAAGAACTGGGTCCTGGCAGGTGCTGGAACACTGTTCACTCAACACACAGCAAGTGCCACTGTTAACACACAGTAATGCTTCTTTCCAGCAAGCACAATTCTTGTTCTATGTCCCTGTTTTCCTCCCTCTGCTTTCCATAGAGCACCAGAACTAACTCAGTAACACTTTGTTTTGAGGAGATTTCTTGTTCCAGACTGTTTTCAGGTTCTGTACCACCCATCCATTTCACCAAGCCACTGGAGGATTACAATCCTTTCCCCAGCTTGTTCTCCCCAAGGAAAAATAAAAATGACAAAACGTTCCTTGCCTCATCTGTTCCTCATTGCTGCAGAGCTCTACAGCTAAAACGCTCATCACAGCCAAAAGATTGGGCTTGACTGAACTTGAAACAAGCTAAACATCAATTGTTTTGATTTATAGCCCCGGGAGACCAAGTCAATCACAAAAGACTAAAGTAAAATTAATTTGCCATTCAGAGCTGTCTAAGATACACCTAGCCTGAAAAAAATATATTAAAAAAATCAGTATTGAGCAGATCATGCAGTTGCTTCCGTTGGACAAAATGGCTTAAAATTCCATCTTCATAGTGGTTATATATCCAGGACATCCCTTGTGCCATCCAGGCATTATATCTAGGATTTCCCCTTCGGGCCCATGCCATGCCAATGAGTACTACTCAGACAAACACTGAATACACAGCATCTGAAGCCATACCAGATTTATGATATCTCTATAACTGAACCGACTATGTCTGGCATCTGTTTGGGAGGCACAGCATAAGACAAGTTCATCAGTTCAAACCTCACTTATAAATAGATGCTGCAGATGCATTTCACTAGATATTGTAGGCTCTTTATTTTCCATTTGAGAACTTTGCATCTTTTAGGTAATGTACATACATAAGCTGTTATGTTAATGTTTGGTATTTAAGAGATGCAATCTGGTATATTTTAAGCCACATAAGAATTTGCAGGTTTATGACAGTATTAAAATGGTTGTTAGATTCAGCTGCAGGTTAACACAGTGCTTTTCATTTCTGTGATACGCCGGATGTTAAGTTCCTGTGGCATGTAGATCAAAAGGCACGCTGCTAAGAATGAGTAACCATTGTCAGACAACACACAGTGCAGCACAACTGGCAATTTTCCCATTAGCAAAGTTGCTTGGGAAGGGCTGTCTATCATTCATGCCACAGGTATCTAGCTTTCAACCACTCAGACAGGTCTCTAGATCACAAACAACAAATTCACTTCCCAAAACTAAATTGTCTCATAAATTCCAGTCTTTCAATATTGTAATTGTATTTCTGTGGCTTAGATTGTGGCAACAGGGAAAGAAGCAAGCAAGAAGAGAAGGCTAATTGTAAAAGGTAAAAGTTCTTTATACCGAAATCTTTTTGTTATGAATAATGGATCCAGAAAGGAAAACAACTGTTCATGAATCAGTGACAGAACAAAAACTTAATCATTTGCCGAGGTCATTTAGTCTGACAGTACTAAAAGATTTGAAAACTTCTAATTTAGTTTTTCACAAAATAAGCTCCCTGCTCAATGAATTCCCTTCACAATGAATTTTCAGCATTTAACTTCAAATCAAAATCAGTACTGTAGCTTAATACCTCTTTCTCAGATACTAAGTCAAACACAAAGCTCAAACTCTGGACAGAAAGCATCACCAGCTATTTACAGTTTAGGCAATTTCTTTGTACAGATAATAAGTCAGAGTACTCTCTCAATCCAGCCACTTAAGTCTGATTACAGAAATATCTTAAATATTAGTTGATGCACTCAGTGGAGTTCTGCTCCGAACAACACCTAAATTATCTAAATCAAGTATCCAATTGATATTGTTTTAGGTGTCTTTTGCTTCTGTTTTAGTAGTTGTAATGAGAACAGTGGTCACAATGATACTTAATAAGCAAAGAAATACAGCTAAGTTTCTGCGATGACACAGAATACAATCAATCTGCTAACACCTGGCACTGATAAGTTCACAGTGTCCATAAAATGCATCACTACATGTATGCGTTAGAAACATCCATATTCTTGGCTCCTTACTCTCCTATAAAACAGCAGAGTGGAATCGCTCTCCTGAGATTCATAAACAGATTTTGATATCATCCAGGAAAATCTCCATCTTTCTCTTTGCAACAGAAAGTTTTCGCACCTCAACCTGTTCTTTGCAGCTTCAATAAAACAGCATGATTCACAGCTTTGTGGATAGTGCAGTAAGTTTGCATCACTAAACACACCAAAAACCCCAAGCCCACAGCCAATAAGAGTTTCTGAGAGCTACTTACAGCTTCCAAGACTAAAGAAATTAAGATACCTTTCTATTAAACAAGTGTATCTTTTCCTCCTTTCTTATGGGTTGCGTACCAGGTATTATATTTCACTCCATATATTCTATGCACATGCATAATGCCAGTTCCATAAGCCCTGACTCAAAGGGAATACCTTCTACTAGCCAAAGAAATCAGCCCTGCCTATGGTCTGGGAGGTTTGCCAAAGAAAAACAAGCTCCATGCTGAAGGTCATGAGGAATAAGAGACATTCTTTACACTGTGCTCAGTACAGAGGCTAATCCCCTTCTTTTGGTGGGAACTATGTAGGTATGGGACGAGCAAGCATTAGTTCCAGACTCTTCCACTCCTGCTTTCCTAAGTATATTCAGGGAATCATCCATTTTGATATGCTTTTCTTTTGTTTTTGATGTCATGCGCTACAAACGTCGGCGTTATGCTTACTAGGACAAATCTATTGTACTGTGCTGGAAATCCTCTCTAATAGCGCGGGGGATGCTAGCAGTAAGGGCAGTAAGTCAGTTGGCTGCTGTTATCATCAATCAAGCATGAAGGCTCTGCTATTCTGCAGCCTGAATTCTTTATCTAACTGATTAGTCATAAAGGCCAACTGTATTACAGTATTGCTTCCCAACTCCCATTACAGACCTGCTCCATTTGGAGTATTAAAAACCCCAACTGATGAGCTCAATGTTGCATGAAACATGCTTTGCAGAGGAAGCAAGGCAGCAGAGGCCAGAGAGGAAGAGAGACAATCCTTTATCCCCGTCTATCTTCATGCAAAAAGGAAGTGAGTGAAAGCTTGCAAATCAATTCAAAAGCAAATAAAGCAACAAGAGGCCACCAAGACAAACACCAGAAAGCTATTTTAAGGTTCAGAGTAAATTAAATATGCAAAGAAATGAAGCATAGCAAGGAAACAATCTTACTGGCAGGATTAGCATTTCTTTTCCTGTTTGTTAGACAACTGAGAAAGGCATTTCAGAAGAGTTATCAGTAACATAAATAGGTTGAATTTGCTTTTTGCTATGCTCAGGGAGGTTTTCTATTTCAATAGGCCTCCTAAGAAAAAGAAATAGACCCCTTTAAAAAACATTCCCCCGTTATTTTCTCTATCACTTTCTGCACTGCTCCCCATAGAGGGCTTATGTCAAAGGTGGCCTCTTTTGACTCTGTAGAAAAGTTACTACTCAGCCATTCCTCCCATCCAAGAAAAAGAAAACCACCTTGCTCAAGAATCCGATTTCTGGACTGTAACCCATTTCACTTTTCCCATACACCCCTACACAGGCACGCATGCCTGCTTGCCAGTAAAGCATTAATTCAGGGACTTGACAAGAAGCTATCATATTTTAGCCCAGAATCACCCTTCTTTCTGCTTCCATGACCTACACAAACCTATTCTATATGCTCATGCCATTTCTACCGCATTTTTCTTTTTCTGCTGAAAGTCACACTTTGTTACAAAAACATTAGAACATAACAAAGTCTGAGCATATCACAGCCAACAACTTCATCTAAAAGGATGAGCATTTACCATAATGATCTCCACACTGTACAGCCGACAGGCACTAAAACAAGATGCTTTACCCATAAATGTCTACCTTTGGATAAATGTCTCTCATCTTAGACCCTTGCCAAGTAAAATTATTTTTTTTTAGAATTACATCCATCTTGTCTTAAAAGCAATCTTACCAATCCAGAGACGTCTTTCTGTTTTCCTTTTTTTCCAGCACCTGGCACCACTCTCCTGTTCGAGAGCTTCTGCATAGGCTGGAAGTCCTACTCCTCCATAAACAGTGGCACCCTAAGTGATTCTCAAAGAGCCTTTCTCTCCACTGCAATGTATAGAGAGACAGATGATATACACTACACCAAGAGTCTCTTCTGCTGTTTAAAATATTCCATTCTCACCATACCTGCTGGTTTCAATATTCAGAAGTTAAAGCACTGCTGAGCAGGCATCCAGTGGGATTTCAGAGCAGAATGTAAAGAGGAATTACTTAGGAAAAAAACCCCCATGCCTGCAATGATGGAGTCCTGCAGTCAGAAAAATGCTCCAGTTGCAAAGGCCTCTCCCACCAAACGCTGAGGATATGAGAGAAACAAGAAAAAACAGAGACAGGCCTGTCCTTCCAAACTGGCCAGAGAAACCGACAAAATACACATTCACAGAATTGACTGTAGCATGTGCCAGGTAAATAAAACAAATCCAAGTACAATCACCATCAATGTGCAAGACAAACACAACAAGCATGCTCTGTATGTGGATATTCTGTAGCAGATTGCTCTGCTGTCTTCTATCATACATTAATAAAGACAATTGCAAAACAAAGATAGGAATATTTTGTACTTTATATTCTTTACAACAGGAGCAGACTTTTTTTCTGGTTTAATATGCATCCACAGGGACCTAAGCACAACTGTCATCACAGCTAGATTTTTCTCTAGTGAGTTTCTCGGGAAAGGACTGACTTAATTTTCCTCATTTGTACTGTGCCAAGCACAGTATGGTCTTAGTCCCAGCTGAGGCCTCCAGGCACTGTCACAACACAGTCACCAGACAAGCAAGTTCATGTGCTCAATGCAAAATTCCTCAGCTTTAATAGGCAGCTTGAAAGATGCGAGGATAAAGCACTGCAACAGTGGTAAACACGACTTGATTGTACTTTTAAAATAAAGCTGCTTACTCCTGCGTTTTACTGCTTACTCCTCCGTTCTCTCTCCTGCTTCCGTTGCTACCTCTGTCTGGGGATACAGTCTACATTTATTATTTGTTCCAATAGCTTAGCTTACCTGAGGAATAGCATAAAATACGAACTACGTAGTGGGACAGAGGGTTAAAATTAACCTCCCCCGTCCTCCTTTTTTTGCTAGCATTGCTGAATAAAAAGGCTGAAACATTTATTTCTCAGCCAGTAATGACAGGATAAGTGTCAGACATAACCCAAAAAAGCTCCACTAGAGCTCTCTGCAGCTTAAAACCCTGTTAAATTTATTCATATTTGATTCCACCCTCAGAAAGCGAGTCCTCTTCTGTCTTTTATTGTTTATATTAGATATAGTGAGTCATGGAAACAAAGTGACATGAAACCACATTTACGCTAAAGAAATCATCCCACATCTTTTCAGATTCTCTTTCCTGCTATTTCCGTAGCATGCCTCCTATTGAGTCTGTGAGATTGATTACCCAAGCAAGGGCTAAGCGCTTATTCTTGACTCCAGTTATTTAGCTGCTCCCATTCTCATCTTGGCATGCCAATTTAGAGGAAACAGATGCATTATCCGTCAGTTACAGACTCTGAATGAGTGTACACAGCACTATCTGGATGACCTGTGCCTATAAACAGTAAAGTGACAGTAATGCTAAGCAAAGATAATAAACTAAAAGTACCATTAGTTTCTTTTTCTATGTTTGCATAAGTTATGGATACCCTAGAAGTGCGGGCTATCTCTCTGCATGTAAGAGGTAAAGGGCAATCAAATGCCTAACTCAAGCATCTCAAGCACTATGAATACTGAGCAGAACATCTTCTGAAAACTTAAATTGGTGTGTTTAAGGTATCAGGTTAGCCTTAGACTGTAAGGAGCAGCACCTCCTGTAAGAAGGAGCACTTCCTGCTTTGCAGTTTTGTGATGACTATTCCTAATCTAGATTCTCCATTATGGCACAAGAAGAAGGTGACTAGTACTTTTGGTGACTGAATGAATGAGTTGGGTGACTATGCAGCTTACAAAGCAAGCTATCTTTCACAAGCGAGATCCTTCTGCAATACTCCAGACTGGAAAATCAATATGAAGTATTCTAGTATTCTTTTCTTCACTACAAAATGGTTCAACTACATGAGATGCAGACACAAATATTCTATACATTAAAAAGAATACCAGATTTAGCACAGCAACTTGCATGCAACAGCTTACATGCTTTCACTTGCCTACACAGTCAAAAATTCTGGCATATGAAAACACTTAGAATCATAGAATCACCCTTAAGGTCATCTAGCCCAATCATAAACCGAACTCTGCCAATTCCACCACTAAACCATGTCCCTAAGTACCATATATACATGTTTTTTAAATACTTCCAGGGATGGTAACTCCACCACTTCTCCAGGCAGCCTGTTCCACTGTACGTTAGCCATGGAGAGTGTGAACTCTCAGTATTTGAAGGTGTTTTTTTCTCACTGTTTAGCACAAGCTAAAAGGGTTACAGTTTATGGTTTATGGCTGAGTCAAACCTAACAAAGCTTCAAACTACTCACATATGCCCAGTCTTACAAGGATGTCATGAAAGGTTTAAAGACACTGCTTTGAGCAGGGGTTGGATCAGATGACCTCCAAAAGTCCCTTCCAACATAAATTATTCAGTGATTCTAAGACAAGACACACTCTGGTTTCCAAAGCCTTCCAAAAGGACCGATATCTTTAGGCTTTATTTCTCTGAATTTTCAGGAGGTGAAGTGCTGACAGAAATCAAGCATTAGCAATTCCTTTGAAGTCAATGGAAATTACAGTCCCTCAACCCTTCACTGGGTTTTGGCTTGGAGATTTGAGTGCTACTACTAACGTGAAAACAGACTTTGGTGTAAAAATTCTGGTGTAACTTCTTTTACTCTATCCCTCCCATGCCAGTATGCATTCACATACAGTCTCCATCACCAAACCAGCCATGCTTTTTCACCCTACTGATCTGCATTACAAACACCACTTCCTTTTACTACTAACCAGCAAAATAACAAACACTCTTAAAGGCTGACTGGCTTACCTCAACGTCACTCCATGTTCCTATCCACCTACAAAGCCAAGAGTTACTCATTATGGGATAATCTCAAAGCCATATACCTTCATGGAAAGAAATTACTAATTACGGTTTTATCAGGAGACTGTAAACATTTTTACTCAGCCCAAATACTGATCTCTTCAAATGTAAAGAGACAGAAAGAGCTCCCCCTGCTTTTCATTATACATTTGCTGTTGTGAAGCTTTATTTTAAAGGCAAAAAGCAAAATGAGAGACAAGCAGTTTCAACATTGTTAATTGCATGCCTAGGCTGCATAAAGTCCGAGCTGATTATTCCAAATTAACTTACCTTATCGAAACAGCAGCATGTGATAGTTAATACAACACATCAAGCAGGAGGAGTCCTTCCTGATACCTTTTAACTGATGTCAATACGTAATTAACTTAAATGAAATCTGTTCGCAAGTCTCGAAGCACAGTATGTATCTCCAAAGTATTTTTGCAATTACAGTGCACAAATAACACATTCTAGTTCAATTTCCACTGCCATTCTTTTATCAGATTTCTGTATGGAAATTCCATCCAGAGTGAATCCTGCTACGTGCTGGCCAGAGCACAATACCCTGACGGTTACTACTGCGTGCAGTTGCAAGGGATGGAGATCAGGACCAACACAGAGATGGGAGATGTCTATTCAAAATAATTCTAGCATTAATAGAGGCAACAAAGGCTCCTCTCTCTCTCTCTCTGGACTAGCTAGAATCTACATCACTGAGACAAAGAGCATGTTGCCAGCTCCTCAGACAAATTGCTCCCATGAAAGACATTGCTGCTTTGGAAACTCCACAGGAGAATGTAGTTAATCTCTGGCTCTCACTTAGGGGTTGTTTATTTGCTCAGAACAGGACTTAATGTGGCAAGTGTGAGCAAGCTTGCACTTTAGTAGGAGCTGGGAATTGTTAACAGGTTCCCTCTTATTTCTTTGAAACATTTTGTTCTTTATTTGTTACAAAACACCTAAAAGGACAGCTTTCTTTATACAAGAAATAAAATTTGAAAATTAATTGAAAAGTTCCATTCTGCTGCTGCTTCTCTAAGTATTCCAGGCTACAGAGATAAAATGTAGTAGTATGTTCTTGCAGCTAAATTCCTCTGAATTGCAGAAGGATGGACTTTGCATGAGATGCTGTGAGTTTTTATCACTGGCCCTGCCTTTAGGGGGCCTAAATTTAGGCCTAAACTGCCTTTAGGGCTTCATTTTTATTTTTGCACCTTAGTTCGCTTATTTACAAAATGAGAATACCACCACGAGAGCTCTAGCTCAACTGTATAAAAGTAGTTCAAAACAAAATTCACTTTGGTTTCTGTTGTAGCTAATTATTTTTTTAAAATAGGGTACTTTCAAATTTCCTGGAAAAATTAAGAGTAAAGAAGCTAACAAGCCATGAATGGTGTTAAAGCTCTGTGTATGCACGAGACCCCAACCACAATTTGCTCCTGAGCATACTACAAATAGTTTTCTGACCACACTGTGAGATGATAGTGTTCTAACGTCATGTTTGATTTACTTATTTAGCGATAATGCGATCAATGGACAAACAAAATATTACCATTTGTGTTGTTTCCAGGAAATGAAGCACAGGAAGTAATTGCCAGTGATCTCATTAGTCATGTTTAGTTACAGTCCTTCAGATATAGCCCTAAACAATGTTCAGGGACAGTAAATGACCATTATTTTGGTCATTATCTACGAGCAGGGAAAATCCTATACACCTAAAGCAAGTTCTAGAACAAGCTTTCAAAACCCAATTTTTGAATCAATAAAGATAATTAAAAAAATAAAATAAACCAACACATTATGAATCTGGCAAAAAACGTCAAGTGCTCTCTTTGTATTTTCAGTGCACGATTATCATCTGCAGCTGGGATACACTGTGACATCTCTGAAGGGGTAATCATGGGAATTGAGGTTTTTATTAAGTCTGTTTAAGAAGTATTGTAATGAAACAAGAAAATTTAAAGGTTGAAGGATCTGAACATGAATTAAACATTACCCTTAACTCTGATGTAAAATAAAAATGTTTGTTCTTGCTGTTGAATCACCTACTACTGCATGAAAGGTGACGGCTGAACATGTACTGCTCTTGTTTTTATTTGGCTGTAAGTCTTGATGCAATAGATATACCTACCCACATGTACAATACTTGTTTATTAAGCTGCAGTAACAATTCATACTACTTTCATGGGGACAACTTACACTAAAATGATGGAGGAAACTGTTCTAACAGTACCTCACTGCAGAATATCCCCCTGAATGCTTCACTATTTCACAATCTTCAATCACTCTCACAGTGACTTCATGCCCTCAAATAGGCAATTCTTTAATCCTCCCAAACACAATCACTTCGATTTCCACTTCTCTATTTCAGACCTACACAAATGGGGAATTATAGCTTGTGACTTCCTGATCAGTAGATAAGGCAACACGGTCCATGATTAGGCTTCACGTTAAATGACAATGCAGCTCCAATTACCAGCACCAACAATATTAGTTATGCCACAGCATTTATGCTTGAGTGTACATTAGCTACAGCAAGTTTTTGTCTGATTTATTCTTTTCCAGTTATATAATTTTCCTATTGAAATCAAATTTTTTTTCAGAGATTAATATTATGTTCTCAGATAGTAGGGCTCAACCGAGAGGCACCTCAAGCTTCAGGTGCTCTAGGACAGATGGAATAACAGTACATCAAAGGGAGCTGAAATTACACTTTGAACTATTCCAGAGCAAACCAATGAAGCCCAACAGAGATCCCAGGAGATCTAAATGGTCAGCAGACTCACCCAAAAGGATCAATTCTACAACCTGTGTAAGAGATCAATTCATCAAGAAAATGCATGGCATTTCTAAGCCAAGGCATTCATGCTAGAGCCCTTTCAACTATTTGCCTTTAAGACTGTAGAATCAAGAAACTTATGAAAGAGGAAAGGCAAGGACACCTACAGAGGCTGTAAGCAACAATAGGAGGAAGCAGCAAATTAGCGTATTGGTACAGCGATCTAAATTACAGCTAAGCCTGCAGAGGCTATAAAGGATGCTATATTACAAGTCACTAATGACTTCTGGGAATAAGAAGAGGATAGCCTGGTAAAAATCCTAAGAGACAACAGCCAGGATATACTGAGAAGACAGAAAAAACACAAGACCACATCTCGTTTCAATAGCCTCCTTCTCATCAGGTGAGACTCCCTTTGCCCTTCCTTTCTTTCTCCTCCACACTTC
Organism: Psophia crepitans; assembly: GCA_013399095.1. Taxonomy (NCBI): domain Eukaryota; kingdom Metazoa; phylum Chordata; class Aves; order Gruiformes; family Psophiidae; genus Psophia; species Psophia crepitans. Next base: position 1,017,079 of record VWZZ01004918.1, on the reverse strand, counting down.
TAAATGTCCTACAGCTTTGTAACCCCTTGGGAGCCCTGTGTTACACAGCTCCCTCTACCATTTCTAAGGCAGATGGTATCCCCTTCATACATCCATCAAAACCATGCCTGCAGGGAAATGCTTCTGAGGGACAGGCAGCACTTTCCAGCTTTTCTTGGAGCTAGCAACTGGCTCTGCAGCAAGAATATATTCTTTTGATTAAGAGAGACTCTAGTACTGAGCTGACCAGGTTTTGATTTGTTCCTCTGGTGTATCATTATAGCTGGAGATAGGCAACTAGTTCAAAGAGGCATAGAAAAAATTATATGCTTGGCACACGAGTTCCAGAAGCATCTATTGCTATTTCTTTGTCACACATCAACTTTTACTGTAATGAGTCCTTGAGTTTGGGGGGGGTGGGGGGGTGGAGAAGAGAGAAAATCAGTAAGGGTCATTGAAACTCTGCTATAGCCAGATGAAGTACCAGATTTCACTGGCAGCAGTGTCATACTCATTAAACAATGAAACACTACCTATTAAACCTAAACTGAAGTCAACTCCATGGTCACTGTTCTGCTTAATTCTATGAAACCACTCATTTTCATGTGTAAGCTTCAGACTATATATTTTACCTGAAACACAGTGAAGGTGGCTGTGCACACAGGTAGGACTCTATTCTAGATCTTCAATCCAAAAAAATATCTCTGCTGGAACCCCTACAACTCTCCAGCAGATGATCCTTTCACAGTACGATACACTTATTGCCCAGTCACTAAATGCAACCACCCTATTCATGCAAGCACTAATACATGCAATTATCATATGCATAAGCTTCTCTCAAGACATTGTAACACTGAGGCACTGGCACAATATGCAGAATTTTCAATTACGTTTCTAGAGTACATCCAGTGACAATGAAAGCATTGGCATAATATTCCAGTGATCCACAAGTAGGATCTAGCGCTTTTGATGGTAAAGGCCAACAACTGTTGTATGTGTGGTATGAGGAAGAGTGACAGGAGGAGTCAACTAGAAGTAGATTCCAGCAATAAAAAAGATGGACCTGTACTTCATCCCATTTTTACAAAGACATTGGCAAGAAATTCTGATCAAAAGCTCTGAATTCTACCTTCCTGCAAATATTTTCTTCTCATAAACCCCATGTCTACGTTTATCACTGACAAATTAATAAAAAGCAACTCTAAAGAACACAGAAATAGATACGAAGCTCCTGCATTCACATCAATGCTCTTTTCTAGAGGGCAGTCTCTGCCCATGCTCAAGCCACACAGCCGTAACTATGAATCCACACTAAAGCTTGGGTTCAGCTGCACTTGGGAAGTTGCATTAGCAAGGCTCAGTGCCATGCTAAACGTGTCTGCAAGGACTCCAGATAGGAACCTGTACCACCCAGCTGGTGTTGACATAAAACCAACATATAGACATGCCTTAAGAAGCCTCTGCAGCAAGCAGCATGCTACTAATGTTACAGATTATGACCATGCATAAAACAAGCTACAAATAAAAACCATGCTAATTTTGAGTCCCATGCTTGTTTCAGTAGAACATCAATATATGACTAATTTCAAGCTCTGCTGGAAATGCAGAAAAATCAGAAGTCCTTCTGAAAAGCAAAACAAAGCAGAGACTTGGTCCTCCAAAGAGGTGCTGAATATGCACGTTTCAGAGGGACTCTACAAGGAAATAAGGTGTCAACACAGATAATCCTTCTCAAAAATTATGTCCAAAATGTTATGGAGGAAACATTCGAGTTAAAAATAATGTGAAGTAAGATAACTTAGGTGAATGATAATATTCTTAACACTTAGACATTTTCATTCCAGAGGATCCATATACAAGCAACTTGTGACCTACAAAAAGCACAAATGTGGGCACTGCCTTCTTGAAGTGACCACAGCAAGCTCATACTTTGGGCAGCATTACCTGACCTGAAGGTGAGCTAAAGCTGTATTTTATTGCTGGAATCTACTTCTAGTCGATTCCATAACTGATACCAGCTTCACACTACACAAAACTGTCACTGACAGTATCAGGAAGACAACTGAGGAAGGCGTTTCCCTCCCCTGTAGAAGAACTGGGGTTACTGGCAGAATGGCACTGTGAGGATTATTTGCAGAATTCATGTCTGTGCCTCATTTTAATATTTTTAAGACCAACCTGAGACTTCTTATGCATTTCTGCATAAAATATATAGAGAAGATCAGATACTGGAAAGATAATAGTGCCTTTTTGTTGAGGAACTGACTCTTCGTTTCTGTTAGCGCAGTAACAGAGGTGCATTATATACCACCGTCCATTTATCTATTTCCTAACTACATTATTCAACCACTTCAAAAAAATTAATGACCAGGTAAGCAAAGTAAGCATAATTTTTAATATTCAAATGAGTATATTAACTGAGTGAAATTATTTTTATCTCCCTGTACGAATATGGTGAATACGGGCCAAAAATTCACCTTGTACTAGAAAAATAAGTCCTCATCCTGTGAAACAACTACTTCTAAATGCAAGTGAGTGATAAGGCATTAATCAGCAGTTCATCTGAAATGATATCAGATTGATCCTACAGCAGATTATGGAACAGAAGACATACAAAGCCTTACATCGCAAACAAATCCCAACATAGACAATTATACAGCAACTACACCATACACTCAGTGCCAGTCAACCCCCAGCGACTGCCAGTGGGCACTGAACCATAATCTTTAGCATCAAAGCACCAACACCGGTTCCCTTGAGTTAAATGAGTAATTCTTTTAGCTGGAACTGGTAGCCATCTCTTCTTTGCTAGCCCACTGAGAAATCACAAGACAGGCTTCACCAGCACGTTACACCTCTAGTAGTTCCAACTGGAAAGAGCATCCTGGTTTCCTGCCCTAAGCTACAGAGCACTCCTGTTAGAACTGCTGCTACTTTCCACCCAAAGCTGGCTGGTTGCACTTCAGCTGCAAATCAATGATTGCTCTGCACATTTTATATATTACAGAGATTAAATAAAAAATTTTAAAAAGGAAAAACTGACTCAGTTCCCTAGTCAAATTTTGCCAATAAAAAATTGTGTTTCTCCATTTAAATCTGCTTATTATGCATGACTAGTTTCCTGCAATGCTACTAATGTAACCTACCAGCAGCACACCAGTAAAGTCTGCACCACCTGGATGGCTACCAAGCAAAAGTAAGGTTTTAAACATTTCTGTACTTTATACGCCAATTAAACTCTAATTACAATTATTTTTTACGGTAGTCATTAAGGGTTGCATTTTTATAAGCCAAGAATTCTCCTGTCATAGATCACAGTCACTCAGTAAATTACAGGATAAGCACTTTAAGTGATTACACATGCATGCAAATGTCCATATTATTTTTTGAAGATATTGGTGCAATTAAATCGGACCAATATAATTTGAATCCCTTTAAAATGTAGTGGCTGAAATATCTGAGATTGAGACAGGCATTTGTCTGTGTAACTGAATTTAACCTGTATGCATACACTTACACACAGTATAGGCACTACCTATTTCTCTTACTCATAAACAGTCCAGTGAGACAATCTTGAATTATAGCAGATTTTGCTAGATAATTTGACAATCAGGTATTTACATGAAACCAAGACTAGGATATGAACCTTTACAATTTTTGCATGAATACTCAGTTTAAATCAAATGCTGCAGTCAAAGCAGATAGGTGACTGTTCACTAGAAAAATACTTTAACATTTTCACTTTTATCAAGTATCTCCTAGGTCACTCGGATCTGCATTGATCTCATCATTTCCCAGATTACATGCGTAATTACTTCCTAGCTCCTTTCTAAAAAGATATTTTAGATCATATGAGTAGAAGAAATGAAGACTACTCTGCAACAGAAAAGGAGCTGCAGGAAAGCAACAACAAAAAATGGCAGGAAATAGGCAGGTAGTCCAAACCCTTAAAAGGATGGTGGCTGCTTGCCTTAAGAGCCATCTGCCAGCGATAACATCCTAACAGGTTACATCCATGTACCTGTGTATGGAATTGGTAGGAGATCCCTAAAAATGAAGTTCCCGTTTCAGTAACAGAAACAGAGGGCACACAACTTCGAAGTCATACATCCAGACCAGCACTTTGCAGGCAGAGGTCCCAAGCCACCGGACCCTGGCCTTATGCAAATACTTTCCAAGAGCTCTCATGATCAAGAAATCCATGGAAGTAGAGATTTTTTTCTTCACAACAGTGAAAAGATTGATTATGCAAAAAACACAACACCAGTTTGGTTATTATGAACCTGTCCTTAAGCCAATTTTTAAAGGAGCTTGCGGTATCAACCTCAAGTACTCCTATTCTCTTACCATCTCTTCAGTACAGTTTCTTCCTATTCTTGGAATACCTAGTATTATCCAACAGGATCACAATGTCTGTATATAGATCATTCTCTGAAAGTCATGAGCTCTGTAATAAATTATTCTGTAACAGAATTAACTATTGCAGCCTAAATAGGACGCTAATCTTAATTGGAAAAAAAACCTGTGTAAAGAATAAATTTACACTGACCCAAGTGACTCAGAAGCACTGCATCCCAGACACAGGGATCCCAGCAAGCAGCCACCAAATCCACCACTGCTACCAAAGAATTTGTCGGGCATTCACAATGTACAACAGTAATAAGCAACCTAAAGATACAAACACACAGCTTCTGGAGTTTACCAAAAGACCCAATACAGAGCTGCTCCCCATTCTCTAAGTCAATGAGCATTAGACTCCTAATTTATATCAATGGCTTGAGAAATCTCACTGGATATCCACCAGTATCTTTCATTCCCTAAATATCCTTGCAAATCCAGCTTGTCCAGCTTATCTTGGCTTTCCAGTGATGGTGCTACTTTACAGGGTATTTTCCCTCCACCCCATATTACTGCTGCCTGACAAAAAACCTCTAAGACCCACTACCCTGCCCTCACTGCAATAGGTTTGTACTGAGGCTTTCGCTTCTGCAATTGAACTTCGCCAGTGTCCGCACTCCAGGATGCCCTACAGTGTGTAGTTTTGCATCGATCAACACTGTCATAAGGATTGCACAGGACTTTCACCTCTGATGGACTTTGGATGAAAAAAGAAAAAACCTCTAAACCGCACCCACTCATGACAAATCCAATACTACATTTCAGTAACGTTGCCTGGTATTAGTAATGACCACATAACAATCGGACCACAACTGTACGGAACACAGAATTCAAAAAAATCCAAATATATTCAAGTGGAATCAACAGCAGAATGTCACAGGCCTTATACCAGCCTTATTTAACAATTACATTTAGAAATTGATGAAAAAAAACCTTACCAGTGCCACAAGCTCAGTAGCTATAGCAACGTGCTTAGCTTCTCAGAAGAATCAAATAAGATAACCTGCTTTAAAATAGATGCAAAATAGCTGTCATTGCACATGTGTAGTTTTAAAGACAGAACACAACCATAAAAATCAAATTTTTTCAAATGCACAATGCTCCCTTTTACAGAAGTCAAAAAGCTACCCTACAGGCAGCGGGTGAGAATTGAGTTTAATTCCTTTACTCTCTGTGTTTTAAAAGCTAAATCGTTTATCTCAAAGCTTAATTGTGCCTTTTAACAAATTAGACTTCACTGGAAATCATTATCTGTTTTGCCCCCTTCTTGTTACAATCCAAAGGCAGCATCTGTTGAAGAGCAAAAATGAACCATTTTCCCCTCATTACAAAAAGAGTAAAAAGTCATTCCAAGTTCACATTACTTCAGAAGGTAATTTCTGTTCATCAGAACAATTTGGTGTGCGTTCATTCCTTCACATCCAGTTTTGCAGACTAATTTCCTAAAATATTTAGACTTAATTTGGTTTGTAACCATTAACTATGATCACATTACAGAAACTGCATGTTTTAAGTTAGTATTCCATGTCAGTACTGCTAAAAACATTCTCTGGGTTGTATCTGTGTTATACCATGTGATCATATATTCCTCATAAGGCATTACACCAAGAAAAACAAGACCCAGCAGTTCCCAGACCCCTTATGGGCCATTGATCTGACCCATATTCTGGAGTCCAGGAGAAGCTGTCTTACTAAGGTGTTTCCCTTGCGCAGGAGAAAGGAAGGTAGCTTGTCTCTGCCCTCCATGGAAGGGGTGTTTCAGAGCAGCAACTGAAGCTCCATAGAAAGGCTACAATGCTGCATCCCAAACCATCAGATGGGTGACAACTGGCCCAGGTTGCACCACTGGACCTCCTGGCTGCAAACAACCTGGCTTACCTCAACCGCTCTTTTTACAACGTGAAGAGCAACTACTTCAGAATTATTTAAGTACAATACATAGGGAGAAGAACAGCTACCAGTACCTTGTCAGAAATCACCTCTGGAGCACAGCTGTTCTTCATGAACTAGAACAAAAGCTATCCTGCCTCTTCCCAAGGAACCCTCTCCCTTCTGTACATTGGTTAGCAGGTTGCCTCAGAGCCTCACTCCCGAAAGACTTTCTCTAGTGCTTTCTGGGAACAATGCTGCCCCAGTTTGTTTGTTTGGAATTATTTTTATTTTTAAACCTCCCTGTGCTGTAATTAAGACTGCAAAAAAAAAAAAAAATCTGAGACATTTATTTTGCACTGCAAGGGACCAAGTCAAGTCAAGTCTCAATACCGCAAGCCAGCATTTAAGTTGTGGCCTTATTCAAAGAAGAAAAAGGAGTTACAAACAAGTCAACCACCAACAAAAATGTCAGTGCTAACTTGGAATTTGAGCTTTACAAAAAACCTCAGATTTTAAGAGAACTAAAATAAACAGAAACATTCTATTTTTTAAACAAAAAGTTTTTAAAGCGTAAACAGTGGCTCCTTGTGGAGGGCTCTTCCCTTATTCTGCTTCTGTTCATAGATGACGAGAACACAGATTCTGCAGACGCAGCTTTCTCCTGAATTATAATTATGATAAACCTTACGTACATCCACGTTTATAAAAGATTATAGATCCTACAGCTTAAGAAAGCAGTAAGTGAGCATGTCTTACCAGAATGCTCTACTACACACAAACACCAGCAGAGGGATGCAAAAATATTTATCAGCAAGGAGGAAACAATGATGAATTACTTGCAACTACCTCTCCCCACACCCAAATTTGTTTAACCCAACTATTCCAGTTAGGTCAGCTGGCTGTTAAAAGAAACATTTAATAGTGCAGATGGGCAGTATTGTCACAGTAACATCAGTAGTTAATACCAAGCATAAATTAGGCAAAAGCCCTTTTAAAGTCACCATTGATTTTTAATTACAAAATTAATTTATCTGGACTGAAGGTACCAGTAAAGTTCCAATTGTTAGCAGTACAGTTGTGGAACTGGCCTGCTCCAACAGCTGCAGAATTCCAGTGGAAGCAAACAGGTCTGGATTTACTGTTGAACAATTCTCCATCAGCAAGAGTTCAGAAAACCATGGTCTTCCTCACGGGCTACCCACAGGGTAAGCTCTGCTCCGGCACCAGAGCATCTCTTTACTCTTCTTCTCTGACCACGGTCTCTGCAGAGCTGTTCCCCTCGCATTTTCTCACCCCTCTCTCCAGCTGCAGTTGGGCAGTGGTCGTCCCTCCTACCCCCCCCACCTTTAACTACATTATTCCCAAGGTGCTACCACTGCTGCTTATGGGCTCGGCCTTGGCCAGCGGTGGGTCTGTCTTGGAGCTGGCTGGCATTGGCTTTGTGGGACATGGGGGAAGCTCCTGGCAGCTTCTCACAGAAGCCACCCCTGTAGCCTCACTGCTATCAAAACCTTGCTACATAAACCCAATACAAACAGGCAGCGAAAACAGTCCTGTTTTCATAATGCACAAAAAAATAAGAGAGAGTCAATTTTGCTATCAAGGTTAATATACACTTTCTGCTCTATGCAACAGTAACATTTAGATCAGAAGACTAAAGGTGGGATATGATTAAAAAGATCTTATTTTTTTTGCCAGGAGTTGGAGGTTGTACGTGTTATCCAAGACTTGCAGAAGCAGTCTTGGGTGACTCCTTGGCTGTTGCAGAAAAACCCTGTAACCAAACCCACTTTTGGATAACTTCAAATATTAGCACTGTATTTGAAAGTTCTCAACTACACATCAAATACAACAGATTTAATTTCATCAGCACTGAGTGAATGCAGAAACTAATTTCATTTCCCACTCAGATTCCAAACCATATCTCTGAACCCCCCTTCTCCTTAACAGAAGCATTAGGTTTCAGTGATCTGCACTCTGGGAAAATTGTGGGCAGGTTTTTTCAGTTAAAACGTGAATAGTTTCAAAGCATTTACAAGTTTACTTTCCACTTGAGTTTTCCCAGGGGGATGAGAAAATGGGATTTTTAAGACAAATCTATTCATCCATAATATTAAATGGTTTCTTGAACTGTCCTGATGTTTCAGGTGAATTAAGGATGCACAGCTATAAAATGTTAAAGGTCTTTAAAGATCTTTGTCTAGTCTCCAAAGGTCTTTGTGTCCAGAATTCCTAAGGACTTCAGCAAGTTGTGATTTCACTCTTCAATTTTCTGTAATCAGCTTTATAGGAAACAAATTATTTATATGAGTCTCAGGAGCATTGGTGAAAAAAGCATCAATCTTGATGAAATATGTTTTTTCCAGCCCTCACTTAACACCTTTCAATCAGTGTCAGCAGTATCGCAATTGATCTAATTTCATGTCAGTCACTCCAACTATTATTCAAAGATTCTTCTCAGATACGCTTCCTCAAGTGGGAATCTGGGCAAGGAAGTCTTTGGGATTTCTTTTTTTTTTTTTAATGTCCAAAACCAAAGAATGATAAGAACTCATGCTCATGATCAATTTTAATACTCCTAATACACAGATGAGAAAAAATATATACATATATCCTTGACCCCCCTCAAATAGCTTTTTTTTCCTTGGTGTATTTGGTATACATAACATTTAAAAGGGAACTAGAATTAATTGTTTAAAAGAGAGTAGAATCAAGTATTAGAATTAAGAGAGACTATCATGCAGCCTATGAGCTCCCAGTATTTCAGCGCTGGAGAAGTTTTTTTACTACAAAAAATAGGAAAGTGGAAGAAGCAGCAGGTGAAAACTCTAACCACTCTTTTTCTAGGAGTGCATTGAATTTGTCAGCTAGAGAAAACGGTTCTTTAATTGTAAATAGGTAAAACAAAACAAGTCTGAAGAAAAATAAGAAAGCCAGGTTTAACACAGAGGTTGCTCATCCTCTGTATTCTTCAGTATAATTTTAACCAAAAGACAAAGTCAAACACTCTACTGACTCCTATCACTTCTTCACTCTGCAGTGCAGGATCCAATGAAGACAAAAAAAATACCTGATCTCTAGCAATAGTTAAGAAAATGGGATGTAACAAATAAAAGACAATTACATTAGCAGAACTGTAAACTGAAGTTTTAAGATTAGTTACCACATGGGGACAGCCATGGACCATGACCAAGGCTCTATAGAAACTTACACTGAGCAGGACCTCTCTTTCAAATAAGTACTTCTGCTTACAGTGTTTCGGTAGCAGGGAAAAAAGGAATAGGAACACACAACAAACTGACATCCCACTCAAGGTATCAAAACACCGTTATGGTCTGTGTGGGGTCAAGTTTCAAAACACCAGAAGAAATGCACTGGATTAGGCCTGTGTCGGTAGACCTTCACAGGTTAGCATGGCCTCAGTTACAGCACATTGTCTCTCCTCCCATTCTTTATTGCTCTGTCACTCAGACACAGTACGTCAACAGCACGCGGGTCTAGCTAGTTCTCTGCATCAGCACATCAGGAATGGTCAGTAGACAGTTGCGTCAGAAATGTGTAAGATACAGACTCAATTGCTGCACAGTCATGAGAAAACAAATTAATTGATCTCTTGTGTACTTAACAAGCCCAACTGTATCTACTAAATCATGCTATAGTTGAAACTGTCATATCCAAAGCACAAACAACACATAATGGTTAGTTCAATGCTCACAGGAAGGCGTGTGGCTGGAATATCACTGCTGCAGTAGCCAACGGCAGAAGGATAAAGATGCGCACTATACAGTCATTCCCCTCTACTTAAACTCAGCAGACCAACCTTTACAGATGTCTCTCAAAGCAGAGCTTCCCCACAAAACTCTTCTGTGTCAACTACAAGCTTCTGTCTTTTTCATTATTTTCTAACCACAGATAGGTCTAACAATCTAGTGCAGCTCCTGTGGTACGGCCAAGGTCACAGTGGCACCGGAACAAAGGCCAGGAACTAGCTTCCTGAGCCAGCTTCACCATCAGGGAAAACTTGATATACACCTGGAGCACTAAAAATCTGTTCACAGAAACACTGAAGTGTCTTAACACTTGTCTTTATGAAAGCCTGAGAATCTGCAATGCTGAAGAATGACCATGGTTTTCTACCTCAAAACCACTTTTGGTTAGCTCTGCTTCTCGCTGTTAAGCCCTTCTCTAAGCTCCTGTTGCGATATATGTCAAAACCAGTATTCTAGATGAGTGGCCAAATGATATAGCGCAGCTGCAGGAATCAGGTCTGGTTTGCCTAATTCAGTCTAAATGCAGTCTGAGGTCGTGACTCACTTTCAGCTGGTGAGAAAAACCAAGACCAACCTGGAATTCCTGACAGACTGATTAACCTTCCAGAGAGTCTGGCCCCAACTAAGTACAAATCAATGGAGGTTTAAAAAAGAAATATGAACCTGTAAAATGAAATCAATGGGTCTTTGGAAAGGTACTGTTGAAAATTTAAATTTTCTAAGTAAATGTACTGTTTCCATGGATCTGATAAATTTGAATTTACAACCCTTTACAGTTAACTGGTTTACAACAATAATCTCAATTACATGAGCAAAAATTATGCTTCTTTTGCAGATCCAGCGTGTATGTTCACAAAGATACTAATGACAGCCATGCAGGAACGACAGGCTGTCCATACCTAGGTACAATTGATACGATATAACTTTACAAGTTAAGAAAAATTTAAGACCATTCTTCCTAAATATAGAGTACAGACAATCAGGTACAAGGACAGTTACTATTTTTAATGCATTTTTCATACAGAGTACTTATTCTGATTGAAATGTCACCATTAAACAAGATAGCTATTTTCTGCAAAACTTAATCTGTTTATCAGTTAAATATGATCCCTCTTGTTAGAAACTTGACAGATAACCAGGTCCTGTAATTTAACAATCTTTACTAACATATTCTACAGCCAGTTAAAGACAGATTATCTTATGCTTCATGTTAAAAATAGATTCGTATGAGATTAATCTTTCAGTTGTGCTACACCGCAGATCTCGCTGCTGACCTTGCCATTATTACAATAGCATGTCAGTCCTCTGACTTTCTCCCTGCTGAGAGTCCAACTGTGTAAGCTGTTTTGTTTAAAACATATTGCTGAGAGGAAAAAGGCAGACTTTTCTCTCCACAAGCTGATAGGCAAACATGCTCCAGAGCAGTTACCCAAATGTGTAAACAGTATTTCTTCTAGGGACACATTGTATAGAATTAAGTTTTCAGCAAATTAACATCAGGCATTGGGTGTACCTTCAGCAGTTCCTATGTAGTTTTTTCTCCTCACAGTAGGCAATGACTTGGCATCATCTTCTCCTCCTGGTCTATACGGCCCTCTCTCTTAGTCAAGCAGATGCATCTTTGCAATATATGAGATTATAACATTAAAAATATTTGTTCTGTTTTAATGGAACTACACTTTTTTCCACCAAAAGTGTAATCTTAAAGTTTAGATCAAAAGACCAACTGCAAATTCTCCAATCTCTTGCAGAATACTATCTTCATAAAAATTCATTTAAAATGCCATTGAAAGCATTTTAAAATGGTGTCACAGATCATTTACTTTGGTTTCATAGACAAGGAGCAAGCAGTTCGCTAGAATCTGTCCTGAAACCACTGCTCTCAGTTCAGTACCCATCAAAATTTGGAAGTTTAAGAAACTAGTTAGTCAAGAACATGACTCCAGGGACCGGCAAAACTAGGCAGGGCTGGTTTTCATCTAGGTCTAACATGAAATAACCTACTGCAGATTTTAAAAGCCTATGTATCATCTGGCTAAATCAAGTCTGCTCCTTAACAATATGAACACACACCAAAAAAGTGTTTATACCTAACATACAGGTATATAACTAATCTCATCTGAGTTGCTTAGAGGAAGGAATTCATACATGGTTTATATGACTGTGCACATTTCTCAAGAGAAGTATCAGCTTTTATTTTCAAATAATTTACTGATATGCACTATTGCTATGTAAAAGTAATTCTCCTCTGTAATGTCTAACCAAATAAATCTTAACAGCTGAATTTGCAAAGCAGTTTCTTCATGTCAACAGCTTTGTCATATCAATAAATACAGCACTAAGCTAGAAGCAAGGATTATTAGCCATCTTCTGCTGTCATTTATCTGAGTATAGCTACATGACTTGCCTGAGACCATTCAGCAAAATTTATACTCAGCAGTCAAGAACAAAAAAGACCTAACGCATCATAGCTGTCATCAGGTAAATAAGAATTTAACATGTCTTGAAGAAAAGAGAAAGAAAAATTCCCTTTTGAATCACAGGAATATAATCTGTAATCTTAAAAGTTTACAGGAAAGTAGCCAGCAAGCCTTGAGAATTCTGAATTAGCAAGGTGATTTCATCAAAACTTACTATCCTTCTGTAGATTGACACAGTTAAACATAATTGCTGGCTCTCAGCTGTGCTCAAATGGGTGGGTAAATGGATGGATTCCAACGAAGTGCTGTCATCCTACCAGTGAAATTAAAGCATTTCACTTCTGGCAGCATAGACCATTGTGATACTCATGACAAGATGTGAATTATTTTCTCAACATCATATAAACAGGTTTTCGCAGGGTTGTGTCAGTCTCATACTGAAACTTAGCATCAGAACAAACTTCTGTATTTTAGTCTCCTGTTGCAAATTAAGAGTTAATACTGTTCTAGAAAAAAGCCACAAAACTGAAAAATACTCCATTTTAAATAGCCTTAATCTGTCAGCACTAGACAAAGTCAAAATTCATTTTCATCTAAAACTGTCTTTCAGATTCTGTAAGCACCATACTATGTACATAAGCTATCATACCTGTCATATCAAGAGCTGGTATTTTAATATTAATGTCACTCCTTACTTCTATGTTCCAATGATATTGCCTTGAAGGCAAATGAAGTAAAACACATACGTATCTTGAACAAAACCTTCTCCACAGGCAGAAGGTAGTACCACTACTTAATACGTGGTGCGAAAGCCACATGCTATGTCCTACAGAGGAGACAAAGATGCTGAGCCAATGCCGTAGATCTCCTAGTTTACAGGCATAAAGAAAAGCTCAGCACAGTGCTTGCTACTGTGAGTAGTTATTTTGAATTCAATGAAATCCTTTGGAAGAGTAAGCAGTACAGAGCATTACTTTAGACACCTGATATAATAAAACATTGAAACGGAAAGATGAACAGAGCAGAGGCATACATAGTGTGCTAGGAAAAAAGTTGTCTTCCCACATTGCATATTATAAACATATGTGTATTTCCAAAGTTATATAATCATAGTTACAATTCTTTAATAAATGCATTCTTAGAAGACTTGCAAGAGGTGTTCAAATCAAATATAAAGATGGACACTCAGTACAAGGACTTAAAGGCTTTGGACATTTGTATCTGAAACTGAAGAAAAAGAAAACAGTATCCCAAGTTTATTCACTTTTTAGTACTTAAAGCAGCAATCCAACATCTGTAATAAAGCAAACTTAAGATAATTTTTTTAAAAATCACTTAAAAACTGTACTTCAACTTGAGAAATGTCAAGCAGAGCTACACAGAACAAGCAGCTGTAAAGCATGTCTGCTAAGGAGTGGAAAATGCTTTTGAAGACACCAACCAGAGTTTCTGGGTTCTGTCTCAGATAATTCACCTTCAGATTAATGAGTGTGCCAGAGAAGATTGAGCTACAGCAAAACACCTAAGGGAAACTTTTCCAGGATACAATCAAATGTAGATTGGCATAAGAATACACAGAGAGTAAACTTATTGAATCTACAACCCACACACATTACTGAAGAATTCTAGTGACTTTATGCTGGTATGGCCCCTTCCAAGATCCCAGCTGTGAGTGTTAAGGAGAAAAAAACCTGCCTTTGACTGCCAGAAGGATAGGACATGCCTCACTGGTACCCTGGCCACTTCTGACAATCTGTCTGTACCGTCTACCTGATTTGTAACTATTTTCTCCAAGTCAAACACAGCCAGGTATTTAAGGCCAGCTCTCTATTTAAAACAAGATAACGGTCCAGCTGAGTAACCTGGCTGTATTACCTGCTAGGTATACTGTTTTACTGTTATAATACCAAAGAAAGAGAGGTATCAAACCATCTTTGTTAGTGCTAGACAAACAATGCATCTGAGGAATGATGTTTACTTCAGAATCATAATTTGAGACTGGAGAATCAGTGTCCTACTGATATCAGGAAAACTCAAACATAACGTTCTTTAAATAAATAGAAAAAGAGAAAAGCTAAATACTTTATTTCTAGTAAGGGAAGTTAATTTTACTCGCAATCTTTATTTTTGGTCAAAAGCGATTATCAATTCAGAAGGTCTGAAATGTAAATTAGGTTTATTCAACATGCTAAAGCACTGACGGAAAGAAAAGCACCACTGCTATTATGCTATGGCTGACCACCCACAAATCTATGCAACTTGCAGCGATACCGTATTGAGTTTTGCTATCAGATCCTTCCGTGTGTTTTCAGGTTACAAGTGGCCAATTTACTTTTCTAGGATCAGAAGACACAAATAAGTGAACAGTTTGTAAGACAGAGGATGGGAGCTCCTTATCACACTTACACTTGCTCCCTCTGTGCAAATCAAAACAAAGCCATGTCAGTGCAACACTGATACACATTGTTCATCGTCAGCAGTGTTTAATGATTCCCCTTCAATGTTGGCTGTCAGCCATCAAGCCAAAATGGAAAACATGCTAAACATTTTTATTCTAGTAATACTATTGTGCACTTTCCTCCTCCTGGTGCACAAACATCTAATTAATTATGGCTATAGCATACAACAACAAAGACAGACAATTTAGAGAGTAGTTTTATTTATCCTTAAAATCCTCAGCTTATTTGGAAAGGGAATTGGAATTGATTTTTCAGTTATATTTTCCAAAAATAGTACATTGTATAAAGTATGTTCTATACATTAAATCAAAACATGTTCAATTTATTTTAAATTAATTCACTGTTCAGTGAGGCTGAAGGCCTCTTTCCAGAAAGCAGAATTGTATATATAAAATGCATAACAGAAAGATTATTCTGTTTATTAAGTTAACGGTCAGGGTAATTTTTGAACATTATTAAAAAAGTATGTACCTTATAGCTATTTTCCACTATGCACTAGATAAGTCAAGTGCTTTAGTAAAATCAGAACTCTTTGTTTTCCTATCACCTATCCTATAAAAACATAATTTAAAATAAATTAATAATTCACATGCTATCTACTGTTAGTAGAACTAAAGCACATGCCTGAAGGTAGACACAATCGAAAGAGGGTATTCAAGTACATGTACAAGGATGTAAAAGCCCAAATATTTACCTATACCCTATACATACACTCCTGTGATAGGTCCCTTCCAGTATCTGTACTGAGTAAACTGGCACAGAATTATCAAAGGACACACGAAGTTTTTCATACTTCTCATGCTTACACAAACACAAGTCTGAAAGTAGAACTTGTTTCTTAGATCTTACCAAAACATGAAAACTATTCCCAGGAGACTTCTTGCAGCTATGGCTGGATGACTTCTCTGGCAAAACACCTTCACACTGCTACTGTAACTTCCAGCAGAGATTTCACTCCCTTGACTAGAGCACACAACCGAGGCACTGCCCTTCCTGTTCACCTGTGCAAAATTCCTTTGCATCCGTGACCAGTCCTTACCACATGAACCGTAATCAGTCATCCTAGAGCTGGGGTCATAGCAGTAGAACGAAGAACAACTACACAAACACTAAGCGCAAACATGGTTATTACTGCCTAGATCAGTGTGTCTTCCCAGCTCTGTTGCTCCTGGAGAATAACCTGCTTGACTTTCTGCAAGTACGGAGCAGAAAGACAGTGTCACAGGGGCACCTACACAGTCCCGTCTCCCTGTACTAACTAGCACAGAGGAAGGACACACTCCCTTTAAAGGCTGACTCTTACAACATCTTGCTCCCATAGACTTTCCCAGCACAGTCAGAATGGATGGTAGCGAAGTGCTGCCAAGAAGCTATTTGCATGGCTTGGTTCGTGTTGAGAGGGGAGAGAAGGACTAATTGCTGGTGCAAACACACCCTAAGGCTTTGTTCCTAGCACCTTGCCATGAGCAAGAAGAGCAAGTCTTGTCTAGCAAGTAATTAATACCCTAAGGGAAACTGCGGTGGACTCCATCACAGTTCTGCACTGTATTTCCCTCATTAACACCAACTTCCACTGACTTTCAGTGAGTAGCTAAGTAGCTCCAATATTCCATATTTGTCTGAGACAAAGAACCAATAGAAAATTCACTTGGATTCCAGCATTAGGGAACTTTCTGCCTGAAACAGTTACAGAAAAGCCAAATGGAATTTATTTCAACTAAGTTTCACAGAGAACAGCTCAAACACTCATATCTGCATTGGATTACAGCTGCTTCAAGAACTGAGGAACAGTTTGACACAGGCAATTGTATTAAATCACTAACAATGAATTTGGAAACAATGCAGGGTGGGAGATATAAAAAGGGCCAAACCCTGATCTCTACTGGGTCAAGAAATTTTCTGAGAATCCTAAACCCCACTACTTAACTTCATTGCTAGTTAGCAATTTTGTTTGGGAAAGATCAGCACACAAAAGTGCAATGTGTGTGCAATTACAGGTCTTACTTAAGAATTTCCACCTCCACTGCAGTTGTGAGCACATCCAAACCATTTATTTCATAACAAATCCCTGAGTTCTTACATAACAAATCCCTGAATCCCAATCACATTAGCTACGTACTACACATATTTTTGCCACATAACGGCACACCTGACATTTGCAAAATCTGGCTGAACATTTTTCATCTTATATCCCTATTTAAAAATACATACTGTTTTTCAATATTCACATCATCATGAATTTTTTAAAATGCACTTCTCTATTTCCTCACTCCCTATTTTTGTTATGCCTAATTCAAATTTGTTTCTAAATCTACTCTGTAGCTCATCACATTTGACACTCATATATACATTATCACACGTATATAATTAATGTATTCTAGAGAAAATTTTAAAAATCTTAGCAAAAAATTACTTACGAATCTCTTGAAACACTGTAAGCCAGTTGCATTTATTTTTACATATTTGTATGTATGTACACGTACACTTTCACCATGGCAAAGATATTGTTATAAACGAAGAGTACAAAGCAGCTCATCCTTTCCTGCTGTTCACCCAAAACACAGTGCTGCCTGACAACGGAACTTGGTCATTAAACACCAATTAATTTAACATCGCTGGATTTGACTGCAGGTTGTGCAGACTGCGCATTAGCACATGTTCATAAAAATATCACATTTACAAATAAGAAAGTTCAAGAATACATATACATATATATATATATTTATTATATGCCAAATTTGCTGAGGAAAATGGCTTGGGGTTTATATTTAAGTTGCATAGCTTCTAGAACAGGAAAGAATTGCCACACCGCTCTCATTCATTTCACCTGTAACTCTTCCCCACATGTGTATCTGCCACACATACTAAACACAGCAAGATATAAAGTCATTTTTGGTGGCATTTTCACTGCATTACAGGATTACATACTATCATTTGCATTGTGGGTAGAAAAGCAGTTCTCAGGTTTACAGCAAGTACATATCCTTTAAGCTTTCACTGTTCACAACATAAGTCAAAGCTGAAAAAAGTTGCGTATAATTCTTGTGCATTTTTTTCCAAAAGTGCTAAATTAATATTAAGAGCAACTACGATAACAGCCTGCTCACAAAACAGTAGAGCTGTACTGTGAGGCTTCACTAGAACGCTGCAACAAGGAGCCACACAAATTAGAATCACAGAATCATTTTGGTTGAAAAAGACCTTTAAGATCATCAAGTCCAGCCATAAACCTAACACTGCCAAGTCCACCACTAAACCACATCCTTAGGCACCACATCTACACATCTTTTGAATACCTCCAGGGATATATAAATCTATTTCCTAAACAGCAAAGAGATTTGCATATTTTTCAGAGCAGGACAATATGTGGTCTTTTTCCTCTGGCAACATCTGATTTAAGAAAGTCCAGCTGTTTAGTCCCCTTTTCCCCCCCTCCTTTTAAGGTGGGCATGTACTGCCTGTAAGGTAGGTATTCATGCTACCTATAGTGGCAGACAACTACAAAACTGAAGTGGAATTTGACTTTGGTCCAAAATGTATACAGAATAAAGATGAAAAATGTACAATAAGAGTCATACAATTCACCAAATTCAACAATAATAATTCTTACTAATAATCTGGCATTCTTACCATACCTCTCAAAGATTTAATGGTTGAGCGGTAGAAAGGTCTCGTATTATGAAGACTTCAATACTTTAATGGACTATCACAGCATAAAAGAAGAATCATAAATAATTAAAATTAAATTACATTCGTGAAAAAAAATAGATCATAGACTATTTTGTGATGGTGCATCCTTGATTATTTATGGTGTTAGTTCACTTATTTTCTGGGAGTGATACTTTCTACTAAGAAACATTCATGTATCAAAACCTTGTGGAATTTGTCCACGAGGTTCATACTCAACACGAGCTAGCAGTATCATTTTGCATCTTATGACTACTCTTTTCGGAATCTAATACATTGACCAGAAAATGTAAACTTTAATGTCAATTTAAGGGCAGAACCAGATCCCCAACATCAGCTGGCATAAGAATACACACTGGCAATATTTTAAGAAGAAGAAAGATTGGTTTTGGAAATAATGCTATTACACAAAGTCATAACCATAGCACCAGCTTCAATAACATCACAGGCACTACAAAATTGGATCTCATGAATCACACTGTAGCTTGCTGCATAATCATATCGTCATGCATCAAAATCATGTAATACAAACTTGGGCCATAACTTAAACACTGCAGCAGGTCCTCTCTACCAGCAGACAGTATGACCTTCATAAAAGGGTTCAAAAATATCCAACCAGACACAAAACAAATTTTGAAGCAGGTGACTGTGTACAGAACACTAAATCTAGACAGTAAGTTATGCACACTTTATCTTTAAAACATCATTAGGTTGACATTTTTATTCAATAGGAGAAATTAATGTTTTGATTTGCTTTTCTTTACTGTGAAATATAATAAACACACACAAATTCTTAAAGAAAATTATCAAGCAGGTAAGGGAAAAAGCAACCTGTTAATTACAGGTTGATAGACTCATTTATTCATACACAATTACAGAACTCCAGAAATTAAGCTGAGCATTGCCATACCAAAGTGTCGAACCTGTTCTCAAGCAAAATTATGTTCCACATACTGTTACACTACTAGCTACAGTTTCGACAGCAGCAGCTTACATCTCCCTGTTGCTGACACTGTGAGAGAGAGGTACAGATATATATACACACACACGGAATCATCTACCTTTTCAAAGCAGCTACCAGATAAGGAGGGTTCAAATCAGAAAGCCACAGAAGACCTATTTGAATTCAGTAAAAAATTCTTCAGTAGCAATGTTCTATAGCTTATTGTATCTTGTCTGAGCATTCAGAGACTGGTCCTTTTCTTCTCTTCCCTTATCCCCACCCAAAAAGTATAGCAGATTCAACTGAGGCATAAAATAAAGCTGAAAACTCCTTCAGTGAATTACAGACATAGAAATAGATATAGCACAATTTGGCTGCTGCCCAACTCAGGAACAAAAGATGGGCTCGACATAAAATACACAATTCTAACACTGTGAAACTTCAGGAAAGTTTCGGTCCTATGCCCAGAACTTCAACATAGTCAGTTGCCTTATGATTTAAACATGATTTAATTCTAAGATCTGTTTAACTGCAGATAGCTTCACAGTATTGGAAAAAATCAGTAATTTAATACTACTTGAAAAAAAGAAAGACAAGTCTTCCCTGGCAAGACTTTTAAGTCCGTGCATAATAAATACAGCATTCAAAAAGGAAGAGGAAGACCATGCTTCTGTCACATAATTAAAACAATACTATCAGCACATTTCTCTGCAATTTTAATAGGACAATAGTAGACCTAAGAAGCAGTTCAGAAACATGACATTCTTAACATAGTCCTTTCTCAAAGCCTTATTTTCATGTAAATCTGCAAAGAAAACTAAGCGCTAGAGTACACATGGGAAAAAACACAAAGACTAAACTAAATCTGGAAAATTCAGAATGCCAGCAATAGAGCATGTTTAGTTTTAGTTGGTAGTGAGTACAAGTAAAATAATAAAGCAATTGGATGTTAATCTTAAATTTGTACATTATAGTAGATGCATTTTTCCAAATACCTCGGTGGCTAATTATAAGTTGTACTTATGCAAATGCCTTATATTTCAGGATGTGAGGATTCTGTTAATTACCCTGTTCTCTCTCAAGGTAGCATTGTAAGCCAAGTTAAGTTACAGGAAGATTGATACACTGCAAGAGCATTTTAACACCATCCTGTAGCTATATTTGTCTCTTATATGCAAGTCTAAATCACCACCTCTTTGAAGCAAATGGACAGCACAGTACATAGAGAGAGCTGAAGAAAAGTGGCCTTCAAAAAAAACGCTAACAATGCAGCTTAAACTACCTAAGGCAAAAACATGATATAATTTATATATATCAAATGTTACTACCAAGGGGAAAAAAGCCAAAACAACCAAAACACTTTGAAATTTAAACTGAAAGCACAAAGTACTAAATTCAAGAATACTCATCCACTTTTGAAAAGCAGCCTTTCAGAGCTAGTGGTAAGGGGAGACAGGCATACAATTGCTGCTAAACAATGGGAAAAAGAAACTATAGCGTTAGCACAGAACACAGAGACTACATTTTGAATTTAAACTCCAAACATTTAAGCTACAGTTTGAACCTGGTCAATCTTAACAGGCTGAACATCACTGTTCTATCAAATTCCAACAGAATTATAATAAAAATCTATTTCTTATATACCACTTCCACAGACAAGGATTGCCAGTATTCTTCAAACTTAAATACAGAAGATCTTTTAACTATTATCAAAGGAGCCATTTAGCCATCATTGCTATCCCTCTTCAAATTTTTCTCCTGTTTAAAAAAGTGTCATTAAAGGCTCACACAGCATAAATGACATGTGTAATGCTGCAGCAAATCAATAGAAGAGCTAGGGATAGAATGCAGGCCTCCTGGCACTAAATCATTTCTCTCACTCACTAGACCATGTCTCTGATTCCAGCAAGACACATTTTATACTACTAGCTAGTCACTAAGCTTTAAATGAAAATCCCAAACATTTGTAACTTCCTTAGGCAGCCAGGCTCCTCCATGGCATACTCCAAGGTTGGGAGGAGCAGTCTGACAAGCATGCTCTAGGAACAGAGGTTTAGCAGGGTGGGCACACACTGCTGGAGTTAAAAGGTGGACTGAACACAAGAAAATTCAAAAACTCAAAATGCCTGGAATCAGTCATGGCAAGTGAACGCACATCAACCAGTACAATGCAGCCAGACACCGCCCCAGAGATCCAGGCTAGTATTTACAAAGATACCAAGCCAGACTTACCCAGGCCAGCCCCCATTTCCTGACACACCATCTCAAACCTTCCCACTCAGCCTCGCTGTCTCTGGGAGCTCCCCACACCAACAGCCTCAGCAGCTTCTGGGACACAAGATTCTTAGCTGGAGCCTGCAGTTGCTCCCAGGCACTGCAAAATCACATGCTAGGCTCTAGCCACAAGCCACCAACCCTTCACAGCTAAGAAAACTGAATAGGCTGGTTAAGAAGGCATGTTCAAAAGATTCTGGCTTGCCCCTCAATAAAAACTCCAATTTTGTAAAGCCCTTAGTTATCACCAGTCCAAGGAAAGCATTTAAATGCTCTTAAATCAGACTTTCAGAGGTGTTTAATGCAATAGTTGCAGTAGTTCCCTCAAATCACTTCTTCATTGAGACAAATTAAAGTTTATCTAGTTCTAGAAGTTCTTCTGATAACTTTGTAGACTTAGAAGTGCCCAAGGTTCTACATTTTAATGGGGTAACCACTGGACATCATCCAGAAGACTCAGTTTAAAGCATGTCGAATATATAGCATTAAGTGGGCGTTACAACAAAGCCAGACTACCAGCTGTTCCTCTTGTCCCTAGTCTCCTACAGGATGGAAGTACCTGGCCTGAGTACTGTTACACACTAGCATTATAAAACCTAAATGGCTGCTCCAATAAAGCCTTTTCTATAAGAGGATTTTATCTATCCGTACACGGCAGCAAAAGTTGCAGGAGGCATAGCTTGTCCTTGCTTGAAACTATATAAAACTCTCCCATGCTACAAATCAGTTCACACTTATGTAAGTTGGAACCTCCAGGTGAATACAGCTTGATTATATCTTCAAACAATTTAAATTAACAAGTTCTGTAGCTTATTCCATCTTGTGCATTTGTGATAATCTTGTAGATCCAGCTTTCCTTTTAGGTACCATTTACACATATCAAGGGTTGTTTAGAATGAACCTTCAGTATCAAGTCTGCTCAATTACACCACTCTGGGTTCTCTTTTCTTGAAACAAACACGAGAGAAAGCCCAGAACCCAATATTAGAATTCTGGTGAGGGTTTTTTGTTGTTGTTTGTTTCTTTTGTTGGAGTAAGTCAATTTACCTTAAGAACATGTAAGAGATTAATGGTGCATCAGTAATAACATTTTGCTTTTCCATGTGCTTAACCCTGCTTATCTTTCTTTGGACAATAGATTCTGCATTACCTACAAAAATCAGGACCTTGAAACTCAAGACAAACATTGTATTACTGTCACTTCTCCAGAAAAATCTATACTAGCATCAGAAAAGGGGTATTGTTTTGTGAGATGGGGGAAGATGAGAAATGCAAGGGGAGGACCGATCAAACAGCAAAAAGCATTCAAGAACAAAAACACCCTCCAAGAAAAATTAAGTACACACAGGGCGGGGGTGGGGAGGGTGGGTGGATATTGTTGAGGTTGAAAACTAAAGAGTTTCCTCAAGTTTTAGAGCAAGAAAGAATTATTATTCCCTGAAATTCGAGGATTATTCTCCCTAAGAAACTGTCAATTAGCATAACTTTGAACCCAGCAAAACTCTTTCTAACTACCAGATGTAACTATGGCAACAAGATCCAGGAACCTACAATAAATATGATACAGTGTCAATAACCCAGTCTTTTTCATGTAAATACATAAAGCACAAGGAAGACAGAAGACCATTTCCAGTGCTTTCGATTCAATTTTTAGATCTCTCCAATGCTAGGAGTGTTAGCACATTCCAATGACAAGTAAAATAAAGAGTAAGAGAAAACCAAAGGGAAAGAAAACACATCTCTCATGAAAAAGCTATTTAGCTTTTAAGAAAGAATAAGACCACATTTGTGGACTTTTCTATTAAACCTATGAAATTCTATAAATAGATATAATCTCTATTAAGTTCTGTAAATAGGTTTGAAATTGTTTCAGAACACCTACTCAGTTTAATGAATAAGTGAAATTTTTCTAGTGGAATTTTTAAGTCAATCCTAAAAATAAAATCAACAGAACAGAAAGCTTTCTAATTCTCTTTTTTGGCTACATCTCCCAGTTGCATCTCTAAAGGTATGGTGTTGTCATATATGGGAATGTTAAGTCAGAGCTTTATGTAAAAGCATTTACAATCGTGAATCATTGCCTAAGCACAAAATTAAGTTCCCTCCCCCATTCAGCATAGTATGGGAACTTCATGGAAAAGCACAACATTCATCATCATTCAGACAGTATTTAGATGCTGGAAAATTTAAAAAACAATGGCTTCCTATCATCTAAAGCGTCCCTTCTCTGAAAATTAAAATAGCATACTGCAGCAAAAAAAGCCCATGTCCTCTGACTAGGAATATAACGCGCATAACAAGAGTACAAGGCATGCAAAGTGGTGTCAAAAAAGTTAAGCCCTAGACCCAAAAACACAGAATGATGTTGTGGGATTCAACATAGGGACAGGTAGAAAGCTAGAAATTAATGAGGAAGCTGGAGTGAAATGGACAGGGAAAATTCTTAGAGAAAAGTTAAAATGGAACACAAAAACTCAAGAAGAAAAGGGACTGATGACGGAATGACAAATCTTAGACAAGATGTAGAAATGACACCAGGGAAATGAAGAGAGTTCTGAGCTGAAAAGCTATAAAGTCACTGCCTACCGAAAGGATCCTAATCCACATGCCATTTCTGCCTCCCTGTATCTCTCTCCAATTGTGCCCAGCTATGAATAGCTTACTCCCTCCTATCCTAACATAAATAGCTTGAAGCCACAGTACTAAATCCCAGCAAGAGCCTGAGACACACGCTGGCCTGGGCTATCAGAACGAAGACAATAAAAGTGATTCCATCTCTACACAGAGGGGTCTTCAGGGGGACAGACAGTCACTTGTCACCCTCTTGCTGACTGCAAAGATTTGCTAAAGCATCTTTGCATCCACTAAGATCCTAAAAGGGACCATTAGAGTTGTGTATTGCCTCCAATTAATTGCTGTGCTATTTTTCCCTTAGGTCGAATATTCCTTTAGGGTATGGATTGCCTGATGCAAGTGCAGAATATACTGTCTTAATATTAACCACCCATTCATGATGCATATTTTCAGGGACAGTATAAAAGCCTAGGAGGTTAAAAAAAAAAAAAAAATTAAAAGCTTCATAGCATTACATCAAAAGAGCCTAAGATTAGATCTGAAAAAAAAGTCTCATTTTTTGGAATATATGTAGTTTAACATTTTCCACATTTCTTGCCACTCAATGACCTATTTTCTTATAGTGAAACATCAGTAACTGAAAGCACATTCATACTTATGTTCTGCTCATTTGTGTCAGCTCTGCAGCCACTACATCCTGACCATGACCTCATCAGAACTCAATCTAAGTGGTTTCAGCTTCACACCATACTGGAACAGATGTGAAATACCTTGCCTTGAGAATTCAGGTGTCATTCCCCCCATTTAGTCAGTAGCAGCCATCCATCCCAGACCGTGTATTCTCCATACATTCTAGTTACAAAGATCCCACTGCACAAACAGTAAAAAAACAAAACCCCCACCCAAAACACCACCACACAACAAACAACAAAACCAAAACCCACTGCCACCATACACCTCCCTTTCCTCCCCCCAATGTCTAAGCTCAAATATCATACTTAAAACTACAGAGAGAACAGTTAACTGGAGATAATATACTATTTCATTTTATGTCCTAACTCAGGCTGTGTGAATAATTGATTTCTCGGTTTGGCAGATCGAACTGAATTTGAAATAGCTCTTTCTCTTGCTCAAACCCTCTCAAAATGAAATTTTGACATGACATGTTCCATTTCAGCCTTGTAACAAAAGCTGTGAAATGAAGGCCAGATTCCCAAAATGGAGAGGAGAAAGAGGAGTTCCCTTTTACAGAAAAGCTCAGCGTGCCTCCACCTTCCCTCGCCCCTGTGACTCTACAAGATAGCTCAGCCAGGGCAACAACTACCTAGTGGCAAAAGGAGCCACTCTGCCCTCCCACTGCAATACAGAAGCAGCAGCGAAGGAAGTGGGAGAGACCTTTTTGGCAGCACTACCTATTAGGTTAGCCTAGGTCTATCACAAAACCAATCTCTCCATGATCAAGTGCTGCATTCAAAGTGAACCTGCTCCAGTAAAAAGACCAAAAGACAACTTACTTTAGAAGCAAGAAGTTAAGACAACTTTCTGAACATAAGTCTCCTGCCACTCAAATCTAGTCTTCAGTTAATTCCAATAGAAGATTAGAAGCAAGCTGGGATGTTTTAATTATTTTGGAACAACAGCTACAGAAGAAACTGAGAGTGCCTAGGCCAGGAAAGCCTGCAGTAAGTACTTGCCGGAGGTGCAAGAAGTATGATTTATGGTGTCAGTGCTGAATCAGGTTTCCCAGATCCCGTGCAGTACTCTAGTCAGTATGCTTTTGGATAAAAGGGAAAGGATGTCTCATTTTCTACTGTTTATAAATCTAAACTCAGTATTTTTCTTAGCTGAAACTATTCAACTTTTTTTGTAAGTAGTTTCAGAACCTACGAAATTTCAATTTTAAGAAATCTTCATATTTGCCAAAAACATTCCCTGGATTGTTGTGCAGTAGTAACATCCTGCATATTCAGCATCATTCCTGTCCAACGTTTCACTTGGGGAGGAAACATCCACATACAGGAATGAGAGTGCTACAAACTGAGATCTATTTTCAGGACATGCTGCACTTTCCGGTAAGAAATGACAAAGTAGGAAAAGTCAATTCTCATATGGAGGGAGAACCGGGAAAAATTGGAACACCAGAACAGTAATTGAAAATTTCTGCTTTTGCCCAGATGCTAAGGCAGGTGCTCAGGGCTGCCAGGGCAGCTGACAAACACCAAATCCGGATGAACACATGAGAGTTATTCTTTTTTCACTTGTTCATTGGGGCTTTCAAATTCCCCCCACAACTTCTTGAATCTATTTTTGTCATTAAACGATGTTGTGGTTTAGACAGTTGGGTTTGATATTTTTAAAAGGAAGCAAGAGATGACATTTCATGAAAGGATTGCCAAATGCCTCATCAGTGGAATACCCACTGGACTCTGTAAAAATACCTAAATCCTCATACACCTCATACTGCTGAATTGACTTCTTAATTTAAAAACAAAAAAGTGCTCCTAACTTTCTGAGGTGATAACTTTATTACTCAAATAATATCTCTATTCCTCATAAGACCAAGTGATTCATCCAAGGTCACAAACAGTCTATGTCTCTTGGCATCAGAGTATACTTTAATTGTGACAGCACGTCTAAATTTAACGGTGAACCATCCCAGTAGAAACTCAGAGCTAGAGGTTGCAGCGTTACTAAGAGACAGGATGCAGACTGTAGTTCACTGACGGTCTCTGGCTCTAGGAGTCAGAAGCATTTACATCCTTCTCTTAAGGTGCCATGAGTCCCACATCCCAGCCCTGCCACATTTCATTCAAAATCTGCCTGCCTGTCATGAGATCTAACCTCTAACCATTAAACACAATTAAATGGTGAAGAATTCGCAATTAATACAGATCTTTTTTTTCCAGTACAGCATATGGAAACAAATAGGCTATTTCTGATGAGTAACAACAATAATAAAATTAAAACTAAAAACTTTTCCACACTTGTTTCAGGTTTTTTATTCATGATGCTCAAGATGCCTATCTACGCCCTAACAGCAGTGCTCAGGACAAAGAATGCAGTTTTCCTTTATAAATTGCTACTTCTGCTTAATTTGTAAAGACACTCCTTCAACAGCCTACTGTGAAGCTTATGAACAGTTAAGGCAAGTACTATCAGGTTTTGCCAAATTAGATATTGAATTTATTAATAATTTACTGTAACTTTTAGTAGCATGGTTAAAAATAGCTCTTCCGTGAGCTCTTAGTCCATATCAGATACTGTGGTAATTATCCTCAGAATCTAAATCATTACAATAAAAACAAATAACCAGACTG
Organism: Psophia crepitans; assembly: GCA_013399095.1. Lineage (NCBI taxonomy): Eukaryota > Metazoa > Chordata > Aves > Gruiformes > Psophiidae > Psophia > Psophia crepitans. Next base: position 989,386 of record VWZZ01004918.1, on the reverse strand, counting down.
AGCAGAAGTAAAGCCAAATTTTAATCTCTGTGAGTAACATTTCTCACTTATGCAAATCTCTGCATCTATATTGAAGGACATTGAAACAGACAGAGACGCTAGTAAAATTAAGAAAAGTATCCACGCAAAAAGTGAGGAAAGAGCCATCTCTAAGCTTCTCTTTCTACAGGAAGGATTTTAAGTCACCTTCCTTGCTTTCTTTATAATCCCTCGCGGAGGTTTTTTCCCCTCTCTACACTACCCCCCTTCTACATACAATCACTGTGGAAAATAAGCTCATTATAGTGCAGCATGGGTAAGCAACTGCAGTCAGAAATGAATCAATTGATCCAAAGCCTCATATTAGTGGCTGCCATTTGCATCACAAGGAAAGTGTGATGGCATTCCCTGTAGACAGTAAGCTATACTGAAAAGAGATACAGGCTTGTCTTGAGTTTGTGCTACCAGAACAAATGCCTAGTCTTCCAGGTCATCTTGCCAGGATTCCCTGCTACAACACATTAATCTCAATTACTATGGTTAATACTATACTAGACTCTTTTATTTCTACATTAAAGCTAGTTACATGAGAAGTGTGGCTGAGGACTTGGTAATTATAGAAGAGTTAAACTCATCAACATTTATACATGTCTTCTCTCCAGGAAGTGTTAGCACAGTTACTCCTCCATTTTGGTTTTGTCTGAGATAGAGTTAGTTTTCTTTCCAGCAGCTGGTATAGTGCTGTGGTTTGGATTTAGTATGAGAATAACGTTGATAACACACTGATGGTTTAGTTGTTGCTAAGTTCACACTTAGTCCACACTAAGTCAAGGACTTTCCAGCTTCCCAGGCCCTGCCAGGTGCACCAGGAGCTGGGAGAGCACAGCCAGGGCAGCTGGCCCAGGCTGGCCAGAGGGATAGTCCCTGACACAGAACGTCACGCTCTGGATAGAACTGGGGAAGCGAGGTGGGATTGCTGCTCAGAAACAAACTGGGCGGGTTTTTTCTGCATGTGGTAAGCAATTGCATTTGTGCATCATTGCTTTGTTATTGTTACTATTGTCTTCCTCTGCTATCCTACTAAACTGCCTTTACCTCAACCACAAGTTTTTTTTTATTTTCATTCTCCTCCCTATCCCCCTAGGGGCCACAGAGGAGCCAGCAGCTGCATGGTGTTCAGTGACCAACTGGGGTTAAACCATGACACCCCCTGTTTTAAATTATTTTAGCTTTGTCTATATAGACAAAGTGACAAACAGCCTCTTTGCATTTCTTCATGTTTAATTTTGTCAAAGAATCTGGATGTGCTTCAGCTGAAGGACACAATTAATATGATTTTGTCTCAAGTTTGTCATATGAGATTTATGTTGCCATAACAGAGATTTATGCACTAATAAAATTCTACTATTATTAAGCTTGCTACAGCATATCAGTAACAGGGATTATACAAATCATCTCACATGGAGGACAAGCAAAAACTGCTATACGAAAATTTCTAGATGGTAAGCATTAATACAGTTTGTATTTCTTTTAAATAAACAATGCTCATCTTGTGTTTTGTGTTTCCATGCAGCATTCTGTATAAATTGAAAAAAATCTGGATATTCACTTCTTAAGATATGATCAATACATTCAATTTGTTATGTAACAAGTATCTGGAAAGAGGGAAAAATACCTATGAATAGCACTGAAAATTAACAATGAATAATTTCTATCAAAACTACTTTTTTGTAGCCTTTAAAATGCTCTAACACATTTTCTGTATATATACTTATATCCCAAAGAATTCCATAGAGGTTCACAAATTATGTTTTTAGTATATCTTTGCATATCTCCCATTTAAAATATATGTTATTTCAGACCTTGGCAAATTCAAATGATAGAAATAGAAGGAGAGGTATCAGACCATTAAGAAAAAAAAAAGCCTTTAAGTTCAATAGGCTTCTTTAGTACTCTTAAGAAACACCCCTGTATACAGCCTCATCTCACAATAAACTCATGTAATTCAGTCGAATTGCATCCAACTAAATCCAGCCCACAGTTGTTCTAAAAGCTCACATTTGCCCAAAATTTGTCTGAGGTATATTCTGTTGAAACAACATGATTATATGGAAAGTTTACTTGTTTGTCAGTCTTCCTTGTGCTTCTGTTACAGCAGAAAACCAGCACTTCTGCCCCGTAACTAACCTTAACTTATCAGACTGTACAAACGAAACAGAAACACATACTTTAGTAAGAGGACAGATCATGCTATCTTCCATAAATCTATTGCACAGATACAAAAAAAAAATAATTCAAATTATTGCCTTGAGCATCCTCTGATGCCAAGTTTAGAGTGTGATTTTTGTGACAGGATTGACCATTATGATTAAAGTATATTTTGCAATCTAGCACACTTGCTTATCTAAAATTAGGGAAAAGGAGACTGCAGTCCAGAAAGAGAGATCATATTTAGAGTTCCTCCCATTTCACTGGAATGGTTACCCAGCCTTTAGAAATTGTTGAGCCTCTGTAAGATGGTTCAAACCAAGATTCCCAAGGGGATTAAGAGAAATGGGAGGGGAGCCAGCAACATGAAGACAAGTTTTACGCACAAAACATTCTCTTCAATAATTCACAAGGCATGAAATTGCCTCATAAATTATTTGGCTTTGGTCCAAAGCAAGTCTAATTTGCCTATTCCAGAGAAAAACAAATCAATATATACGAGAGTGACACATGTAACATATTTCATAGACTTCAGGATTAAAATATGTAATTGCTTTCTTAGGAAAACACATTAAACACCATGTCAGTGAGCCTTTTATTTTCAGGCAGGTATGTAACTTGCTTCCTTCCCAGAGCCCTGTATAAGATGTCATGTACTATTCCTCCCACTTTATGTTTCAAGTCACATGCACAATCCTGCATGTCCTCTAGTTTCCATAAAAATTCCATACAGAAAAAGCACAAAGCAACCCACACAACAGGAAAGAAATATCTTCATTGCATCATTTTGGCCGATCATAGTGCAGCACCACTACTACAGTATGTCCATCCCACTACTGTATAAACCAACACCAGTATTTAGGCTAAACCTTTCTGTGCGTGCTTAGCTTCTCAACATGAGCACTGTACGCTTAGGGATTGATTTGACCATCAACATATCAGAGAGGAAATAACATTAGGGAATGCAGTGATGAGAAAATATGCTACTTACTGAGCTGTGATATGTGGAAACAAGCAATGACATCTTTGTAGCATTTCCAAAAGATGCTGTTATTAACTATTCTAAACATAATCCTATTCCATGTTAAAATGGTTTCCTACTCTGAAAAGTGTCTAAAATTGCACAGGATTTCATATTTACTACTTCAAATTGCCAAAGCAAAAGTTGCAAAGATTGACTCTTACAGCTAACTTAACAAATCCCATCTAGAGCTATTGCAAAGCTATTTCTGATTCATATACTACCATAATAATTTTTTCATACATATATATGTATATTTATCCATAAAATATCATATAAAATCTTGCTTCAATATCATGTAAAATGTGCTTTCTTAAAAGAAACATCATTGACAGTTTAGAAGTATCAAGTTATTACTATTGGAAAAAATCTGACAGGTCTTCTCTTTCAAAGATATTAATTTTATTATACAACAAATAGTTCCTTAATTTAAAAGTTAAGATCTTGAATCATTCACAGAACAACCACCACGCTCCCCCTGCATTTTGCTTAGTGTGCAGGCTGTGCTTGCAATTATTTGCAGAACAGACATTCATGTTATTCCGAGCATAAGGTATTATCAATGCACACAAAGTTTAATATCCCCTCAAATTACATTTGCTATAGCATAACAATCAAAACACTCACTGTACAGTGAAGGACCTTAGTTCAACTAGTGACAATAAACACACCAAACAAGTCTTAACATTTTGGCTCAACGAGTAGGTAAAATTAGCAGACTAAGATATATGCTATAGTGCTGCAAGGCGGCAAGAACAAAGGTAGGGCTGAGAAAAGCACTTTACACAGCACAGCTAGTTTTCCTGGTATACCAGTCAGCATGCAAAGCAATTCTAGAGAGCAGAGGTGTCTAAGTGGCCTTCTTGCAGCATGCAGTCTCCTGAATAACTGCTGTGGATCTAAGACTCTCCCACTCAACCATTCCTAACCTAAGGGCTCACCAGCTGTTTATGGCAACCTTGGGTAGCAATAGGCCACTCCCTGAAAAAGATCGTGCTACCATAAAAGATGTTAGTGAAAAGAATGAATCCACTTCCTTCATGCTCTGAAGATGCCTTCAGCCACACTGGTGGCCTTTTTTTGGTTTTGTTTTTAAATCAATTACAGCATTACAAGGTTACAATATCAAGGGTATGTCAAGACACCAGGGCTTGCATAAGTGAATCTCTCGTGATTTCTGCATGAAAAAAGTGCTGCAGTTTCTCCAAACAGAAAACTCCTTTACCATACCTGTTTAAGAAAATACCCCGCAAGGCACCAGAAAAACTTAAAGCCATTGCTATTGTAAAACTAATCAGGATGTATTTTCTCATTTGTTACCAGGTAAGGAAATTCTTCTCTTTGTAATTACTACCTTGAGCATCTCTCTAATTTCCTTGTCAATGCTTTCTGGCAGTAATCCTTACAGATGCAAGACACAGAGAACACACAAAAGACAGAAAAACATGCATTTCAAAGTGCAACCACATATCTTTAAGTAATTTATCTGCCAAATTTAAATACATGAAGACCTTAAAACAAAATTATGAAAGGGATAAAAAACAAGTGGAAATCAGATTTCATTCATTGGTGCAAACCAGTTCTATTCCACCCTTGTTTCAACGTGTTTTACTGTGTGGTATTTGAGGATATAAAATGCACCTACATGTTTAACATATCCTGTGACAATACTAAAAGAGCAATTGCCACCTAGTGACCTTAACTTGACTCACCTGTTTGGAATGAAGTTGCATTAACTGCATTCTGCTGAGGAATATCTGCAGTTTAATGAGTTCGCAATCTCAACAAGTCTTTTCACTGCTGACTACCAACTGAATGGATTCATGGACTTCTAGCTAGGCCCCAGATCAAGATTACTATTTTGGGTTGCTTGATTACATTCTTTCTACAGTATAATTGGGGGTGTGTTGTCAAAACAAGGGGGACAAAAACCTCAAACCCCCTTCTTTCTTGTTGCTTAAAATCGAAGGGAATTAATGACTGATATTTAGGAGGATTAGGGTTGTGACACTGGAAGCAGCTGGTGACAGTGGTGCAACTGGAGCTAGGAGAAAGACTAAAAATATTCATGAAAGCATTGCAAATTAAAAAGCTACTACCTGGAGTTCTAACTGCCAAGAAGTAGTGTGACGATGTGGCTTGATAATTTTCAGATTACTGGATTCTTTATCTCCTGGGTTCTGTATCTTTCTCCTTCAACTGCCAGCCCTTCCCAGCAGTTGTTCTTCTTGACCTCACAAACCATGAATAAAACAGTTTCAGTCTTGCACCCTGTCAGCCATTCATCACTCTGCTACGTCCCTTTGCTGGCACTGTTTCCCAATTTATGCATCGTAAAATTCTGTACACGTTTAACAGAGCAGCAATTTATAAATAGCTTTTATTACATAAAGGCAGGCTTGATGCTCAAACAGGAGGTCAGAGATGCTGGCACTTAATTCTTAAACTTCCCCATTCTGCTGTTCCTCCCAATTTCTCACAACTAGCTAGCCTCAAAGAATGTTAATGTTGATTTGTAATTATCGTTTTTCTTTGATGAGCCCACTTCTTTAATAATGGGCAATACTTCCTTTTCATATGTGAAATATTAGAAGAATGAAGAGATCAGGCAGTTATCCCCACTGAGTCATAAATCAGCCACAGTTCTACTACTTGGTAAGTCCAAGGCACAGGTTCCTACGGCAACATATAGATCCTGTGTTATAGTATCATTTTGCTCAGATACATATTCTGGAGATGGGAGAACCAGCTGTAAACAACAAATCAAATATGCTTCAGTGGCAGACCAAACTGAAGCAGGGCCACTGAAATAGCAGGTGAAGCAGAGGACCACAGTATGGATTTCACATCTAGAAACCACTACTCTGTACTAGTAGAAGACACCCTTCTTGCATCCATCCATTAGAGCTTGTTGCTAAAGTGAATTTAAGCCTACCACTTTCTGCACACCTGAAAGACCTGCACACAGCTCCTCTGCAGAGGAATAAAGAAAATACTTACAAAGCTACGGGGCAGTCATTGAGGAGAATGGTGAACACGGCAGTATGCTGGAACTGATGGCTCCAAAAGCGGTGAAGTCCACATATTTGTAAGGGAAGAGAGGCTGCACAGCCTCAAGGAGCTGCAGGGTAATGTCCACAAGATAGTAATTCCCTTTCCCTTGATTAGTGTTATTCATTGATGGAATACCCTAAAACAGCTGAATAATGGTGGAAACAAAGGTTTCATAAGGGGAAAGAAGTTGTAGGCCGATGTCTCTCCTTGAAAAATCTTTTTAACAGCCCTTAACAGTAACAGCCTGTTTCTCTCCTGGCTTCGTTCGTTCTCTGACTTTCCACTTCTTTGTGTAGGTATTGCTATACTAGATACAAGTTTTCCCCACAGCACAACCACCTGTCACTATGCCTTATAAAATTAATCCAAAACTGAGGTTCTAGAGTGAAATTATCATATAAGTAAACTGTAGGGAAAGCTGATGAAGAAATATACTCAAATGAACTCAAAACCCTTGCTACTCAATTACCACTTTCAGTGCTACCTAAAAATATTAAAGTATTATTGCTGAGCACTCTAAAACCAGTTTAAGACACCCACTGTTATGAATACTTGACCCTGCACTTTAGTATTTAAGACTTTTTAAGGTTCATAGTCCACCCTCCCCCCCGCCCCCGCCTTGAGGTATAATCTGACACACAGCCAAGAGGGAAGGCTGTTTAGAGCTTTAATAGCACAGAAACCCATTTGCAATTGCTCTTTTCATTTGTCCTCTACAAATCAGTCAAGGACCCAAGCTCCTGAATAAATACTGCTAAATTGGACTCTGGTATTACTACAATTGCTCAGTAGCAAGGCTGCAGATGGAAATAATTCCCAAGGACTAGGAAAACTTCAGAGCACCCCAGTAAAGAGACTGATAAAGAGACAGAGGAGAAAAACGTGGAGAGTCACAAAGCAGTTTGTGCTCAGCATGCACTGAGCCTGCCTCCTGCCTGGGCTAGCTAGTGGGGAGAGCTGGTAATAGAATAGAATAGAATCATTAAGGTTGGAAGTGACCTCAAGGATCATCTAGTCCAACCATACCCCCACCACCTATTACCCACTAAACCACGTCCCTAAGTACCACATCTAACCTTTCCTTAAACACCCTCAGGGATGGTGACTCCACCACCTCCCTGGGCAACCCGTTCCAATGCCCGACCACCCTTTCCGAGAAGAATTTTCTCCTCATCTCCAACCTGAACCTTCCCTGGCGCAACTTGCAGCCATTTCCCCTTGTCCTGTCACTAGTTATCTGCGAGAAGAGGCCGACCCCCAGCTCGCCACAACTTCCTTTCAGGTAGTTGTAGAGGGCAATAAGGTCTGCCCTGAGCCTCCTCTTCTCCAGACTAAACAAGCCCAGTTCCTTCAGCTGCTCCTCATAAGACCTGTGCTCCAGACCCTTCACCAGTTTCATTGCCACAATGTTCCACAAATTAATGTTCCAAAAATGTCTTAGGCCCCATCCTCTGCGGCACTGCCTTTGATTTGCACATTCTTCTCTGCAGTGTGTGCAGCAAGAATGTCACTGCAGAGCAAAGCAGAGAGCACCAGAGGTGGCTCACCTCACGGGAGTGTTCTCAACACTGCAGATCATATGGGGAAGTAGCAAGAGAGAAAGCTGTTGTGAGCAAGTTCTCACAAAACTCAATTTCTCTTCTTCAACAGAGACAAGGAAAAGAGAAAAGTGGCAGGGACAACATGGTCAAGCATCATCAGGTTCCATTAAAGTTCTCACTAATGTTCTTATCCAAGAGTTACTAATCTATTGCTTTGAAAGGAAGCGCTGTTTGTGCTATTAGTTTTGGTGGAAATTAGGACCATTCTATCCATCAGAAGAACAACATCCTGAAAGCATCTCCAAATTAAACAAAGAGGGACAGAACACAAACACTAGTTATTTTTAGGAGGAAGCTCGACAGATTTAAATACTTAAAGCATCGTAGTTGTGACAGAAAAGGACTGGGCTTAGAAACTCTTTTCTAATCAGTTCCAAATTGAGGTATCTACTTTACAATGCAGATGTGCAAAACCCTCCCATCAAGAGGTCACACATTCAAAAAAAGGCATACAGAGTATAGTTCTACATTTCTTCAAAGCTGCATCTCAATTTCAGTGTGATTGATGATACACAGTGAACATCCTAACGCATCCACAGTTTACTGCACTTACCAGGCTTTTGAAAATACTTCATAAAGTCTTCAGCTACCAGAAGCCCAAGTCTCTAAATATTCCAATTACTTCCGTGAGACTTTTAATTCTTTCAGGACATGTTAAAGATGCATGCTTTTATTACTGGTCTGTTCCACCAATCCACTCACTGATATTGCATCTAGTAGAATAAACATTTGTAACTACCCAGCAACACCTTCTGTAAAGCAAAGCATCTCAAACACTTGACAAGTATTAAGTCTTGTTATGTAGAGATACTATTTTTCTCATTTTGTAGATCATGTCCTTTAATTTCTTAAAGAGGTGGAATAATTTCAGAGAATCTGTCTACAATAGAATTAATATGAAGCTGTTGCAGTATCCAGGAATCGCTGCAGAGCGATAAGGGTAAGCCTCATAACCACACGCATAGCATTTGTTTATTGTTTTGTAAATGTCCCTTTCCATACTAGGGTAATACTCTACACACATGAGACAGCCTCATTAGAAACATTACACTACAAACTGATAAAAACCAAAGGAGACAGGGTCCAAAATGCAGGTTCCAGTAGGCAAGAAAAGCAACAGCTGAGACTGCATTCTGTTCAAGTCATGAGACTTAAGTAAGGAACTAAAGTGCAGCAATTATATTTAAATACGATGAATGCCATAATTATTACTTCAGAGATAAGTGGAAATATTTTGAGAAGAAGCAGTTCAAATAGAGCCATATTTAGAATAGGGAGTACTAGACTTTACCTACTATAAAACAGTCTTAAGGGATTAACTATACTTGTATTTTTAATTGTTTATGTCTAAGATATGCTGTTTTGGAATTAAAGAAATAAAACCTCCTGTTGAACACACTACCATTAATAACTGTTACTATTAAGACATGAAACTCTCTCTCTCTGAATCAAAGAGGAACTAGTGCCCAAGTGTTTTAAGGGATACTTCATTTTGCCCCAAAGACCTGTCATGCTGAGCTCTTCAATACTTGTGGTGAATACCAATGATTAATACTGACTTTTAAAACAACAGAGAACAAGTCGTTAGTCCTTTCCAGGTAATAGAATTTCCTCTGGGGTTATTGACAGAAGGAGTTTAAACATTTATTCCTCAAGTCTAAAAACAGTGAGGACAAAAAAAATGCATTTACAAAGTCTGATGGGAAGACTGGTCATTTGTAAGTGACAGGCCTTCCTTGTACAATTTTCTTTTTTAGGATACAGAAAATGATGGCAGGAGAATGATACTTTATCTTCACAAGTCACAGGAGCAGAAAATCACGAGAGGCCAAAGTGATTTTCAGCTAATGTGGTATTTCTGAATGTGAGATTAACAACAGGTATTTGATTTAATTTGCTTGGTTTTAAAAAGTCACTTCACTGCACGCTAATACAGAACTTCATGACAGCCATAATTTGAAGGCTGTTCATAAGTACTAGCAGAAAATTCCATATAACCTGCCACTTTGAGCAGGGAGAACAGCACTTTTCAGTAATCTTTACCAAGTATTTCTACAAAACCAAAAATTTTAAGAAACTTCATTACAAAAAGTTTAGCATCTAGTAGCCAGCTCGTAATTCTGTGTGTTTGGAACTGGTAGAGATGGCAATTCTTCCGTTTAAATCAAAGCAAAAACTAGTCAAATGTGCGCATTTTTCTGCCAGTATGTAAACTTTGATTTGAAATTATGCCGTATAAGGAGTGTACTGAAATTTGTGACAAGGAACAAAGCTAAGAAGGAACAGGAGATGGAATGAATGTGAAGAGAAGAAAGGGATACACAGGTCTGTTGTACAGCTCTTTGAAGGAGAGAATAAACAGAAGTTTGAGAGAAACACTGATGAAAGGAGTCACCAGCTGGACAAGCTGGACAATTGGAGTCACAAGCTGGAGTCACCAGCTGGACAATTTTTACAATCATGTAAAAATTGTATTGTATAGACCAAGTGAAGAAGTGTCAAGGACTTTACAAGAGGTCATGGAGAGAAAGGTATGAAGTATAGGCACAACAAGTTATGCTTTTGTAATGGAGAGGACAGTTGGCATTACAGAAATAAAAATGAAGCACTGTCAGAAAGCAAAGAGTGCCTAGGTTTAAGAAGAAAAGACAAAAGCACAATGTTATACAACTACAACAACAACAAAAAAAACCCCAACATGTAAGCCTACACAAAACCCCAAGGATCCTAATTAGAGGGAACAGGGCTGACCCATAGTCCTATTTCCTTTCATATATTCAGCCAACAAACTGCAGAGAATTCCAGCAGCTAGAATTGACAGTGACATTTTAAGTCAATGAGAATCTATTTTGCTCTCCCTCCCACAACACAAATGAATAGTAGCGCTAATGAAATTCCACTCCTATTATAAGTTGACAAACACAATCCTGCATTTATTCCTTCCAGCAAAATTTGCCTTTTAACAAACTCGAACTGTTCTGAAATACCCTGTGGTCACAGTATGACAAAACAAAATGCCACTCTCTCCTGCACTGCCCTTTTTCCAATTAGCTTGACTTTAGTGGACCAAGATAACATTTCTTCCACTGTATTTTACACCTACAGTTTTGGAATAATCATATTAAAATTTATAATTTTAGTCACAGACGTTAATACAGTCTAGTTATTTATTTCACATTTGATCAAATGTTTCTGACTGAGGATGCGCTTCTAATTCATTACACCAAAATAACTTGCTTAAAAAAAAAATAATTTAGAAGATCCATACGAGCTGGTTTCCAGTGCTGTCTTTTCCAAAATGCCACAGAATTACATTATATGCAGAAATTAGCAAGTGTTTACATAATAAAAAGGATTGATTGGATTTTGGACCAAGATGCAAAGTGTTATCGGTATATATTATTATTCAAAAAAATGAGAGAAAACATCCTTATGCCTTTCTTTTTAAATTAGTTTCCTTAGAAAGGCTAGATAACCTTTTCCTATTTAATTGTGGTATCCTAGAAAAGAAGCCCTTTGTGTCTCTCGATCAGAAATGTACAGAGAACTAATTCTATGTTTCTTTCAGGCCAAAAAGAAATAGCTTTGGTATTTACCAAGCAAAACAGGGGAAAAAAAAATACTGTTATGCTGCGAGCTGTCTGTTCTCACAAGTTAAAAAGAGTGTGACCAGGTCTCAACATAACACATCAAATGCACCAGGTGATGCAGTAGGGTCCTCTCCTCCAGCTGTGTTATACAGTAAAAAACAAAGGCAAGAACTTTCATATTTAAGCTGAGCTCAAGCTCAGCCATTAGCAATTAGCAAGTGCAAAATCCAGACACATACTATTCCATCCCTTGCTTCCACCATCATCCAGTCACACATATAAAAGGATAGTCTTCCAAAATCCTTTCTGGAGTTTGCCTTCATCTGAACATCAGAACATCTGAACATCAGTGCTCCTAAGATGTTTCCTCCTGCTCTTGACTTAAATAGTGTCTTCCTTAGGGACCAACCAAGATTTAGTACATTTCAGTGGAGAGAATCAGGATTAACAAGAAGTAAGGGTAACGCAACTCTTCCCATCATGTTTCTGAGACTAAAGGATTCCCAGAATGCTCACCACTCTAAAGTGTTTTTTTCCTTTCTTTACCTTGTCTGTAGGCACTTGCATGATAGCTTCACTGAAAAAGAAGGTGGTTTTGGTCAAGTATTATTCAGTGCACTGCTATCACATACACCAAATAAAACAGAACCTGAAGGTGGTTTTGGTAAAGTGTTATCCAGTACACTGCTATCACATACACCAAATAAAACAGAACCTGACTATCAGGTAGCAGTAATTCTGCTCACTTGAACTTATCGAAAAACTTCGGAATTAAACTCTCTGGTCCCTGAAAATTAAGGAAGTATTGGCATGGAAAGAGATTTTAAAAATTACAGAAAAAAGAATTTCATCATTTATTAAACAATAGCAACCTTTTGTTTCCCAAAAGTACCCATACACTTTTTCCACTACTACTGCTACAACTAACACGAACTGTGGACTATGCCTTCTCACAAAAATCCTATACAAACACCTACAACCTCCCCTACGTAGAGAAGGCAGTGAGCAGTTTCTCCCCATGACGTTCTTAACTCAGAAAAAAAAATCTCAAGCTGGCTTTCTCAGCTTTCAAAACTGTTCTTATCTTTACCTTCCACAGATGAATGGAAAGTCCAGTGGACAGTGAAGTAATGTAAACTCACATCCTAGCTTCTTTTATAGTAACTTTCCCAAACACAGGCAAAGTAACTTTCCCATATATACATATTTCCTTCCCTTTATCATTACTGACTCTACTTAGAAAAAGAACCTTTGTCCTCATTCTCTTCGGAGGAGTTATGCATGGCCACAGAACTACCTAGGAACAGTTATTTAGTTTCAGGTTTTGGCATTACCTCCTTCAGGTTGTACTTTCCACTCACAGGTAAGCCCTAGAATGGTAACTGCATTGACAATGGGGGGGGAAAACAAGAAGGACCATATGTAGCTATGAGTCTCACCTTTCCAAAGTAAGTTCCTTTCCTAATCTCTCTCAATATATAGTACAAATTTACTCACATCAGACATGAAAAATCATCCTCCCATGATCATCTGTTCCTCTGGTTCCAGAAGGCACAACTCCCTTTTCTATTTTATTCTTTTGATTCAGTTGAGGATCATTACTGCTACTACATATTTTGGACAGGAAAATATCAGCCTCTAATGCTTTAGAAATAATTACCTCTTTCCTATCCACTTTTATTTCTATGGAAGGTATCACTCATGTTTATTTGAAACAATTATTGTTTTTTATTTAATATGTGGCTATGTAAGAAGGTTCAGTGATAATATTACAGCACAGAGATAGAACACCTGACAGGTCAAAAGCAGTTAGGCATCCATAAAGGAGCTGAACTTGCAAATTTTGGCACAGCAAGATCCATTATGTTGCAAATCTTAAATAGGATTTTCACAAGCCTTCAGCTTCAGTGATTGGGAGAGACACATCAGCCAGCCAAAGAGAGAAATAAGTCAATGGATGAGTTGTATATATATTTCCACCTGCTGGCACAAAGTGTTTACACCGCAACAGTATGCTTTCATAGTGGTTTAAGTCTGGAATAAATCAAATCAGTGAAGTTTTTCTTGGTTAAGAAATGAACACAAAGCAGCATTTATCCTACGTCACTGGAACACAAAGATTATTATAGAAAGTCTGTGTCTGATAAGGCTGTACACCTCCAGATCTGGGGCCCTAATAGTCTAACCCATGTACAATTTTTTTTTTTTTAATTAACAACTGAGTCCCACCAACACACATGGCAGTTTCCCAAAACTCTAAGTAATAAGCTTAAATTACTAAACACAGAAACTAGTTATGATGGTGTTAATCAAGTCCAATGCTCAGCAAAATATGTATTTTTCAGCTGATGTTTATTTGAAATCAAAACGTGTTCTAAGCCAGGACTGAAAGGAATGAGCTGGTATTCACCACATACCACTGAACTGCTGTAACACGAAACTGTTGCTGCTTCAGAACTGATTGTAGCAAAGCATGACAGAGTCAATGCTACAGTTGGAAGAGACCCTTTCCAAAGCACTACAGCTATGTTAGAAAAAAGCCTCCATTGTCTGTAAATGGAGAGAGTGAATTAATCTCTGCACTCCACTACATCAACAAGTAGAGTAATTTCAAGTACAGGCACCACAGTCCCATCCTCACTTGGGGATTTTTCCACACTGTGCAGTCCAGAATTTCACCTGATAACACTTTTAACACCTCAGGTTCATAAGCTATCATCAGTGGGTTTTGTCAAGTATATTCCCTGCAAATTCAATATTCAATTTCCAAACAACAGTGTGAGCTAAACCTTTCATGGAACAGGAGAAACAGTCATCTGTACTGCAGGACTGTTCACGAGGCATGAAGACACTAGTTTATTAGCTAGCAAACGCTAAGATTCTGTGCTCCTTTCACAAAACCTTAGCTGAAATGTTGAAGCCTCTGCTTTCTCTCCCTTCTGACCTCGACGACATGTGTGACAAGGCTGTTTTCAAACATATTTCCAAACTCAGCTCCATAAAAGAGACTTCTTGAAAGATGTACTATTGCATTAACACATGTTGGAAAGCATTTAGCCTTTGTGCTGCCCCCTGTATCTATAAAAACCCACAGAGTGATGTGCAGCTACCAAACCAAGTCCAAACTTCCTTCAAGAATACTGAAAATTTCATCTTTGTCACCAAATAAAGTGTTACATCTTTGTGCCAAAATAACATCCCACACACTTACGTAGTAAACCTTGAAAAAGATACCAGCAGGTCTTTCCACAAATACCTAGTGCCAAGAGAAGAAATTCTCAAAACAAGAAGTGCTATGAATTCATAGTGCTGTGGTGGATCAATCTGCTGTCATGCAGCTCCTTGAGGTAACTATCAATTATGATTCTCCACAGCTATCTTAAGGAGAAGAAACATTTCAAGAAAGCAAAAGAATTACCATACAGTAGGCTACAATTTAATTAGAAGGAGGAAAATGCTGAAGATAATGTCAATGGAAGAATATGCTAATGATCATTTTAATGAGATAAACATGCCCTCATATCCCCAAACAAAAATGCCCAGAGATCCTTCTTTACAATGGTAGGTAGCAGTTGCAAGAAAAAGTCTCCCTTTCTACTGATGTGAGAGATGCTAAAGTTGCAACAATTACTGAAATTCCAGTCAGGAAGGAGAGGAGGAACAAGCGATGCTTTTCGCTTCTGAGACGTATCAGGACATATTTCCCTTCTGCTTCTGAATGCATTGTTTCTGGGAAATAATCTCTGCCAGAACTCTCATGTGAGAATGCGTCTCCACAGTCATTCAAGTGTAATCCTCCAGATGGAGGGAAAATTCAGCTTTAAATCTAAAATGCAAAGGTGATTATTTGTGAGAGTTTAATGCTCTTGACATTACTATGCAGCTATTTTAAGAGCCTATTTCAAAATTCAACAAAGTCACCAGGTTTTTAACAGGAAGACCATTTAAGTTGTACAAGGAAAGAAGTCTAGCAAAATCCTTCTTGACAATCTCCAACAAGTTTCCACTACAAAGTTGGCAAGTCAGTTTTGGAAGACTTGTTCCATGAACATCCCTGTTGAAGCCAACAGCACGAATTTATACATCATAAATAGCTTTAAGGGGATAAGGAAAAAAAAAGCAATGTTTAATTGATGCTTTCCATAAAGCTTGTTCTAAAGCATAATTTGGAAGTTTACAATGAAAGAATAATACTGGAATTACAAGAAATCAAGGAAGTAGCAAAAGTCAAATAAAATCACCTGTCCTCTTTTATAAAGGATTCTTTTTAGCATCTGAAGAAACAAACAATTAAAAACAGTCACCATGGCACGGTGCAGCAGTTAAAAACGGCTACATTTCAATTGCATCTGCATCCTTTCCGCAATTTAAAGTTAATTGAAGAGCATAGGTTGCTGGGGGGGGCATACTAAGGAGTAGGTATTATAAGATATTTTTAAGTTAATGCTTTCTATTTATTGTTTAATTCTTTTCATCATCTAAGTTTCCTTTATCTGCTTGGAAGGGGCTTTAACAGATCTAAATAAAAGAGGAAAATTTGTCTAACACTTATGCCTTGCCTATTCTATTAGATGTTGCTGTAAGAAATGTAAATCAAGAGATGGGGTCTTAAAGTTTTATTCACTGTAGTTTTAATAGACCATGCCAATACCAGTCTAGTGTTGTCCCAGATGTCTCCAAGAACACTGAATGAATACTAAGAAGGCCTACCATGACTCTTGGTACAGAAGCACAGATTAAATCCTAAACTTTTAATCTCTCAATTGGATCCACGCAGGGAAATTCAGTATTGGGAATGGGGGTTGGAACTAGATGACCCTTGTGGTCCCTTCCAACCCTAACCATTCTATGATTCTAATATGACAGCAAAGATATCACAGAGGAGTTACATTGTATGTTTAACCAGAATGGAGACACCCACAATTAGCTCTTACGGATCAGAAGTTACATAGTGTTTTCAATACTAACATGTGCCAAGGTGGACACTCTTTGATAGGTATACATTAGCATGTTTCCACATGCATATACTGTCTACACATTATCAGTCTTTTCTATCTTTTTTCCAGAAAAGCATACAAATTTTGAATACTAATGCATTTTAGATGAAGTAAGTTTTCTCTGAGCCATGAAGTAGAAAGCAAGAAGGCACATAATGAAATATCATAGGTACTTCAGCTACATAAAAGTCTGCTTTTAAGGCCAACCTTATCCAGGCAATTCAATTAAATTCTACCTCAGACAGAGAAGTACTTTTGCAGGACATTTTGCTAATAAGCAGGTCACATGTGCCATATCAAGAAATGGATGTTTTACACCCTACTAAAAAATGCCTGCCTGTTTCGATAACCAGTATTCCGGTAGTTCTGATGCTCCCTAAAGCGAATCACAATTTATTAAACCCTACCTGATCAAACCATAAAATACTATTTGCAGTAGAATCATAGCATTATAGAATCATTAAGGTTGGAAGACACCTCAAGGATCATCTAGTCCAACCGCTCCCCCCCATTACCCACTAAACCATGTTCCTAAGTACCACACCCAAGCTTTCTTTAAACACCCCCAGGGATGGTGACTCCCCCACCTCCCTGGGCAACCCGTTTCAATGCTCGACCACGCTTTCTGAGAAGAAATTTCTCCTCATCTCCAACCTAAACCTCCCCTGGCACAACTTGCAGGCGTTCCCCCTTGTCCTGTCGCTAGTTATCTGCGAGAAGAGGCCGACCCCCAGCTCGCCACAACTCCCTTTCAGGTAGTTGTAGAGGGAAATGAGGACTCCCCTAAGCCACCTCTTCTCCAGACTAAACAGTCCCAGTTCCCCCAGCCTCTCTTCACAAGACTTGTGCTCCAGACCCTTCACCAGCTTCGTTGCCCTTCTCTGGACACGCTCCAGGGCCTCGATGTCTTTCTTGTAGTGAGGGGCCCAAAACTGAACACAGTACTTGAGGTGCGGCCTCACCAGGGCTGAGTACAGGGGGACGATCACCTCCCTGCTCCTGCTGGCTACACTATTCCTGATACAAGCCAGGATGCCGTTGGCCTTCTTGGCCACCTGGGCACACTGCCGGCTCATGTCCAGTAATACAAGCCGTCTCCTTTTAGTGCATAGGGAGCTGCAAAAACAGCAAACGGGGGGAAAGAAAATACCCACAGCCTGCTGTGCCACTGCTGCAGAGTACCCAGGTTGCTCCTGTTGCTGTCATCATTGTGAGGAGGAGATCGAGGCATGCAGGGCAGCAACTTCCACCATCCCAGGGGCTTGCAACCCAGGCCTCGCACCGGTTAACAGGAGTTCAACTCAGCTGCCTGGACCACACAATCAGTAAACCAAGCCAGGTCATAAGCAGCACAAAGACAAATTCCCCCCACTTTCAGACAAGCAACCATTTTTACTTGGGAATTATAAAGTGATTCCAAACGAGGCTATCAGAAATATAAGAAATTAAATCCATGCACATTGTACGTAAGAATTCAACATTCCTTTTTAAATCAATTCAACAACACTAAAGGCACTAGAATTGTGTGGATAATAATGAAGGCAAAGTCAGGACTTATTAGGAATTCTGGAAGGCTGGTATGATCATTAACTAATCACACAGAGGTAAATTCTCAGGCACACAACACAGAATAAGTCATCAGACTTAGTTTGTAAACCGATGTCATGCAAAGACAATAGCAAAAGTTCAAACTCAAGATAAATCAACTTGGTGTCAGATAAAGCAGATGTAAATAATTTACAAGAGCTATGTATGAAAAATCACTAATTAATGTACATATACACTACATGGAAAGGAAATTCCTTTTTAAAATTACTTAGCTCAGGTTTGTTTATGCTACAAATGTTTATACACCAAAAGGTTATCTTTGGGTCACTTGAGTATTTGGGTCATATTTTGCACTTCCTTGGTGTGACATAGAATCAAACATGCTTAGTTTTATAATAAGCTTCGCTACAGACAATTTTTTTTTTCAAATAACTTGCTTGCAAGAAATATCAAGCATATTAAGTAGGAGTTTGATTAATCTAGAGCAATCCATCAATTAAACAAGATTAATTGATCATTCTTGATTGTTCCAGAAAAGACGGTAGAAACCCAAAATAAGCTGACATTAATTTGCAAGCAATGAGTTATGGGGGAAATTAATTACAAGGGAAAAAAGTTTATAACAAATAAAAATCACATATTCTGGATGGCTTAGGTCTGAAATCTGGCAGTCTGGAAGATGTTTCAAATCAAGCCAACTCTGCTGTGCACATTACAGTGAAAACTGACCATTTAAGTCACTATCAATTCTGGAAATATCTATTTAGTATTAATTTCTGAAAAGGCAATTATTTTTAATGTTTCAGAAATTATTTCTGGGCAATCATTGACTAGAACCTCTTATGCCAAATTCACTTGTAAAGGCATCTTCTCAGAGAGAGAAAAAAAAAGGGAAAAAAGAAGAAATACTTAATGAAACTTGTTGCATAGCAAATACAGTATCTTACTTTTTGAAATGTTCACCTTTTTAAAAAGTTAATTTTTTTCACAAATGACATCCATGAGTGTACCATTAATATTATATTAAGGTTTTATCAACAGTTGATAACTAATACACAGTTTTGAAAACATCCATTCATAAAATTGCATGCTTCCTCTCTAATCTGGATTTCCTATTTAGATGACCAGTAATATCTGTGATTGCAGAATTTAGGCCATGTCTACCGTTACTCCAAGTATTCATCCTGCCATTCTCCTTGCCTCATGAGAGGGCACTGTCTGTTTAGACCTACTCCTGCATACAATATAATAAAACACACCAGATGATATAAGCAAAATAATTTTAGATAACCAATTTTTATGGCGCAATGATTTTCAGAGATGTAGGTATTAAAAAAAAAATCTAGATACACTGGCATAACAGAAATGGTTAAAACTTCTTTCTCCTACTTAGGAAATATCTTTTTTTTTTGTAATCAAGTACTACAATAGTTACTTAGTTTTCATGTAACTCTAGCTATAGCAGGCTGCTATAAACATTTTTTGCAAGAGGAAGAAAAAGTCTTCACATTTGGGCAGTATAACGTTACTCCCACTGAAAGCCACAGAAATTTTACTGCTGACCTCAGTGGGAGTAAGAGCTGTTCCAAACAGCTCCAACTTTTCCTTTTTTCCACCAAGACGTCTATCGCAAAAAACCTGCAATTCTACTTTATCAGTAAAAGCCATAAACCAATAACCAATCTAAACAAACCTGTAATTGTTTTAGAAGTGCGCACTCTCAGCCAATGAGTTGCACTCGTAAAGGAACTAACCAGCATTCTTCAGGGCTGACAAGCAATAAATTGAAAGAACCATCATTCTGAAAATGTATGGCACTCCTGATTAAGGGTGACACACTCTTTAAAATGAGTACAGAGCATACCTCACTTCTGAAACAAGCAAATCACTCTTAGTCATGTACTCTGTAAAAAATATCCTTGGCAATGATAGCACAATTACTACTGTTTCTTCAGCGTAGAAGGAGCCAGAACATTTTCAAAGTTGTACATCCCTCTAGTTCACAAATATGCCGCAGCATAATAACAGGCTGCTCATGTATCCACACACAGCATC
Source organism: Psophia crepitans (assembly GCA_013399095.1). Classification (NCBI taxonomy): domain Eukaryota; kingdom Metazoa; phylum Chordata; class Aves; order Gruiformes; family Psophiidae; genus Psophia; species Psophia crepitans. The sequence goes on along the minus strand of VWZZ01004918.1, from coordinate 969,333 downwards.
TCATTTGATTGCTTGTTACTTTTTTTTCTGAATTTTGAACTCGTAGTGAGGCAGCAGAACAAAACATTTCTAAAGGGTCCATTTGTAAAATTTTCTAAGTTTTATTATTAGTTACATTATATGCAGTTAATTATTCTACTTTGTGATTATACAGACATTTGTGTTTATATGGTGGTTTGCTATTCCAAGCAGATTAATTCAAACTCTTGCAGATTTTAGCCATACTCAGTCCAACAGACCTACTGTTTGAAGGGGGGGGAGGGGAAGAGGCCACTAAAGACTATTACTACAAAATGAATTTAGTCTTTTAACACTGTATTATTGGCTAAAGAATGACAACTGTGAGACTGCCTGGAACAGTAAATAGCAAGAAGAATTAAATTAGTAATAGATTTCATAGATATCAACATGTGTAGTTAATAAAAGAAATAAAAATATATGTAAGGAAATTTTGACAACTCTTACCACCCCTTCAGGCGAGTTGTTAGGCCCGTTGTTCATAAAGCACAATCAATATTATGGATATCCCTGAAAAACATAAGAGACAGATTAAACTCTGAACAGAAACTCTGTAACTAGTGTGACTAATGGCTTGTTGACCTGAATAATCGGACAACTCTATACACAGCTTCACAACCCAAACACTTGCCAGAACTGCACTGCTTTCCTTAGTTCAAAACAGCTAAGTCAATACTTTCATCAGCCTCTAGAGTTCCTCTTTCCTGAAATTAATACAGAAATAAAGTTCATGGCAGAAGTTTCATATCTGATTTGAGTGCTCTAGTATGTGGACAAGTTTCTCCTGAAATCTCTGGATCACAAAATCCAAAAATTATTTAAGTGTACAGTAGAAAGAAACAAAACAGCCAAGATGTTTCTCCTTATCCTCTCTTTGCTTAAATATATTTTTTCTCGATCCTACGCTTGATTTTAATGATGTAACACTTGTCACATACATAGCAGAATATTTTCCACGTATATACTTGGAAGTTACAAGGAAACCAGAGAACTTTTCAAGACAAGTTAACAATAATACAAAGTGTTAATTCACAGGGAACACAAACACCATCTTGGGCTACGAGTTGCCAAGTCCTGATCAACTGCTCTTCATGTTTGTTTCTTTGAATTCCAGAAATCATTAGTTTCCAACTGTTTTACCTGCCTTTGTTTCCAAGCTAGATCTGATTCCATATGTATACTGCAAGTTGGAAGTCACACCTTCATCTAAAATAGAACACTAATAGCTAGCAGCATTGGAGTTACAAGAAAGAGGATAAATTTTACTCTGACCTTAAAAATATGAAAAAACTTCAGATCTCAAATTTCTCTACAGAATTTCTTAAATTAAAAAAAGGAAGATACATGAATGGTAGTACCATAGCATCTTTGATTATTACTACATTTGGGCAAGACACAGAGGAATGTATATACGCCCAAGTGTAGCTATACCACTACAATGCCAAAGCCCCACTGGTCATTGGTCCTTCTACTGCTGGCTAGATTGGATTTGTAGGACAGTCACACTGACATATAGGGTATCCCCTAACAGCAATGATTTAAGTAACCACTCTCAGAAATAATTAAGAGTTTGGTGGTTTGTGGTTGTTGTTTGTGGTTTTTTTGTGTTTTTTTTTTTTTAATAGTCCTCAATGAAGAGTGCTTACGTACAAGGCCCACCTAAACCCACTAATAGCAATAAAATAATTACTAACACTCAGCCCCAGAAAAGATGTATGTGCACTCAGTGGGAAAAATTAGCTTTTTATATTACAGAAACTGATTTATTTTTTAAGACAGCTCAAAAAATATAAACAAAGCTATCTGTAGACTTTGTGTCCCATCCTCCCCCATTCTTGTAAGCCAGTCTGTTTGGCTGCCTTACAAAACCTGTATTTTCTCCCTGTGTGCCTTCACATTCCACACTAAATTTTATGTTTCATTTCATAATTTACAAGTTATAAGGCAACACTGTATCTTAACACAGTAATTCCAGTGACTTTATGTGACACTTGATGAAAATTTATCTCATTAGTAAACAGGATGCTTTATTTACTTTCAACTCTTATGTAAATGCTTTTAAGTACTGCAGAACAAAGGAGCGATCTCATCCCAATCATGAAACATACTAGCAAGTAGAGCACGTACACGGAAATTCAGTTTTTCACAAAATAAAATTTCATTAAAAGGGTCATGTTGTTCTAGACGCAGCACTGAGGGAGATGGTAGAATCATAAGAAACACGTTGAATCAGTACAAATCCAACCTCAGGCAAGAATTTTCCTCTAAAGTTTCATTTTTATTAGCAACTCAGACTTCACCTGCTGAGCAATTCAGTCCAGAGGTCAGAAGCAAAATCTTGCCATTGCTTGTTCTTGTAAAAAATTTTTCCAAAAAATAAAATGAACACATGATTTCCCATAACCAAAGAGAAACACGAACAGTGATAACAATCAGAAATAATATTAAACAGGTATCAGTGGGGTAATATTACAAATTTTAAAAGAAAAAAGCAGTAGCGCCTTGATTAAGTTTTAAAACATTGCAATAAATCCCAAACTGACTCTTCCATTTTAAAAGCTTCTACTCTTTAAAAAAAGTGGAAATTTATGGCATATTAAAAAAAAAAAATCATCATTGGGAATCTCACTGATTAAGAAAAACAAAAGCTCAATGGCAAGCTGGTTTAATCCATGTTTTCAATATAAATCAAGATGTCACTTGAGTTACATATCTAGGTACTCTGCTACCTATACATGCCTGTAGCATCTAGGAAGATTTCAGGAAGAAATTATAATTATCTCTAACTTACACTTACATTTTTTCCAACTTATTCTCTTTTTTGATCAACATAGTTCAAAAAGTATGTTCCAGATTCCAGTAATTTTCACTTGATTTAAAAACTAACCACTATTCAGCATCTGAAGATGCTCGCAGAAACTCAAGCATATGATACATGCACTTCAATTCTCGATGAGAACAATCGTCTGCTATTAAAACACCTGCCTATCTTGTTGCAATAACATACTCGAAACTGCAAGGGCTGTGGATGTAATGTGATTTTGCATATCCTTGTACAGTAGAGCTGAGCAAAACACTAGCTAAGTCAAGCAGGAAAGCAAGAGAACAAGATTTCCAGTCTTCATTTACAATCTTGTTTAAAAAGTTCAGTCTGTCAAACTCCAGGTCCCAGAAGGTCTGAATTTCTCAGGAACCAAGCCAACATTGAAACTACAGGAGCAGTACAAGTGTAGTTGTATTTTCAACTTGCCAAATAAGTATTATGGCTTAACACGCAACACTAAGGACAGACAGAAGAAATTATGGAAAAAGAGCACTGAATCTAGTGGTCTATCAAGTGCAAGAACAAACTTCTTTCTGCTGGACCAGTTACCAAGAAGTAATCAGTATATGCTCCAAATAACCGCAGTAAGGACTATTTAATAAGTCTCTTTAAATATTCAAAAGACCCACCATATTAGCAGTTCCAAAAACAGTAAAGGGTGAAGGTCTCTTAAAGAGCAGCTCTAAGCATAACACAACCAATTCTGACTGGAATCTTATGTTGAACCAACACCGGCTGACAAGGGCATGACCTTCTATTGATGCTGAAAATCATGACTTGGTTCAAAAATTGTTTCATTTTGCTGCCACAGATTTAATAGCTCAGGCTTTGCCCCCATGAGATGAGTAAAACATGCTCATTAGGTAACCTAGTTCCACAGAGACAGGATTTTAAACAAAGGCTAAGCACCTTTATTTTAATATTACAAATATGTCCTCATATTTGCTCTAATGCAGACCAGTTGTAGAGGTGAAAACACCCATGACTGTGCCACAGTACCACATTCTCAACAGGAAGATTGCATTGACGAAAATGGTGGGTAACATTAAGTATATGAACAAAAAGCAGTGACCACTGAGCTCAATACAGCTCAATACACCATCACAGCAATTCTGAGGCTCTTCAAAAATGTGAATAAAAAGAAATAATTTTTGCTTTGTTTATCCAGTCTAACAGCCACGACTATTATGAAATTTTAGCAATTTGTTTCAGCTTGTCCAAAATATTTACTGCCCATTGTTTTCATCTTCCTAGTTACAGACACACCAATTTCAGACAATGTCTGTTTCAATCAACTTGGATTCACTATTCCTACCATCTGTCATAAGTCTAATCAATAAAGTAATACTGAACAAGAATGGAGGATGAGAAGAAGGGAAGTGGAATACTCCAAAGATAAGCAGGCAGTTATTTCTTACTCTGAATGCAATAACAAGAACTCTAGAGGCCAAAATGTTCCAGCTGAGCTAACTATGGCTTCCTGCTGCTGTTACTAACATGGTATTGTAGAAAAGTAACTGCAAATATTACTCAAAATACAAAATACCCAGTAGTAACAAACAAGATAATAGAAGGAACATGAATCTACTGGCAAAACCAAAACTCATTAGAAGAGGATACTCAATATGCTTTGAAGTCAGCTGTATAAAGTGACTGTGGAAGCCTTTACATTTAAATAAACCTTTTAAAATTCTTTATTTCACTAAAAGCAGAAGGCTGACCTTAAGTGTTAATTTAAAATGGATCCAGGTTTTACAGCTGGTTAAAAAGACACAAACAAACTAGAGTTTCATTAATGCAGCTGCTAATGGTTCCCTCAGAACTGCAGCCACACCCTGGTCTGACCCACAGCTCTGTCTGTCCAGCTTTCCCCTCACACCCCTTGCCCATGCTGGGACTGATGAGTTATACTCCCTGGTGAGAAACAAAGGGAGATCATCTTGCATCCCTGAAACTCCTTTCTGGACTTCCTACCCTTTACACCATCAGGATCCTTGCAGCTTTGCTGCTTCTTGTAGAAGACAGAATAATGTGAAGGTTATTCAATTATTAACCATCTTATTTTCACAGAATGGCTGAGTTTGGAAAGGACCTCTGGAGATCACCTGGTACAATTCCCCTACTCAACACAGAGTCAATTATGAGCAAGTTGGTAAGGATCTTTTCCAGTCAGGTTTTGAAAACCTCCAGGAATGTAATGTCCACAGTCTCTCTGGGAAAGTTGCTCCAGTCTTCAGTTCAACCTTACAGTAAAAATTTTCCCCAGTTTTTGATCAAAGTAAGACTTCTCCACTTTGCACCTATCAGCATATTAGGCTGTGCTGCCCGTTGTAGTATTCCTGATCAGTGGGAGCTGCTTAAATCAATGAGCTCTGAAAGTGACAATGAGATGTATAACCATGAAATTTATTGAATATGCCTGCATGCATTAGTAATGACACAGTATGGCCTCTGGGTCCAATAATGCAGAGAGCCAGATTCCTTCATCTTCCAATGACTGCTCTAAATCCCCTAGTCACACAAGGCCATACAAAACAGGCATACATTTTTTACTCTGGGCTATTACACTTACTTTAAAACAGTTGGGGTTTGTCTTGTTATTATACATACCCAATAAGTTTCTTTCAATTTCACAGTGTCATTTAGTTTCTCACAAGAATCTGCTACTAACATTCCCTACCTCCAAAAACACATGCAAGCAGTTATTCTGAGCTGGCACTGGGAGAAAACTGTGTAAACTCAATACTCAGATTTCTATCAGAAATCAGTCACTTGATTTCATGTGAAATGACAAGAATGCACAAGAATATTTTTTGTTCTTTATTACGAAAGTCTCAAGTGACATTTGCTGTAAGACAGACAAGTAACAGGCAGCAAAATGTCAAAGGTTTCCCAAGAAGTCAATTCTGTTCAGGATTCTCCTCTTAAAAACATATAAGTAATTCAGGTGCATTCAGTCAAACCACACCTTTGTGAAGAGAGAAATTAACATCAGGTGGTTAATCACTAATACTGAAACTGTGTAATTGTATTTGTGCATAACTTTTCTCATTTTATATTCTCTAGAAGAAAATGTCTTGAGAGATTTCTTTTTCCCATTAGAATTCTCCAACTTGCTGTAAATATTTTAGCAGCTGCACAGATATAAAGTCACTAAATTATCAATCTTGTACTCTAAAAGAAGTCAGCCTATTTCAGGGTCTTACACACCACCCCTCCTTCTTCATTACAGCTATTTTCATCCTGAAAATGAATTCTGAAAACTCTCCACACACTGTGCGCACCTGTAATCTGTATCTACATTGTATTAGTAGGATCCTCCTAATTAGATTTAATGTCTTCAAGTGAGGAGAAAGTGACATGCTAAGCCTGCCAGTTCTTTGAAGAATGTCCTAGAAGGTCAAATGGTGTGGATACAAGGGCTTTGTGATCTGTTTGACACAAGTAAGATAGGGTTGGTCAACATTTCAGATGCCTTCAGTAATGAAAAGCAAATTAACTAGTATTGATTCCATTCACATCAATCACTAAATGGTAAACAAAATAATTATATTCTCTGCATAGCAGTCTCATGGGTACATGCAGATATACTTAACAGATCTAAAGACAGTAGAAACCTCATTTAAATCAGACACTACTTGAAATTCTAGGGACCTAAAAGACTACACAGGGAGTGTTAGAGAATGCTAGTCTACTAGCCAGGGACCAGAGAGATTGCTTTCTCCATCAGGAGATGGGCACCCTTAAAATGCCTACTGCCAATTGTTGCAGTTCTCTCAGTCCAACTAATGCCCCTCTAACACTCTGTGTAGTCTCTTCATTCACATAAATCCCTCCTTTTCTAGACATAGCCTCATGAAATGGTTAGTGGTACTAGAATCCTCTTTCAAACTGATGCCAGTAAGATAGAAATGTCACAGTTCTGAGAACAGGAGCAGAGCAGTACATTCACACTTAGATAAAGCTTAGTGATCTTATTTGAGTGTTAGTTGGGATACTCCCTATTTATCTACACTACTGTTTAATCTCTAGTGCCCTGTTCTTTATACAAGCCCCTTCATCAAGTCTAATGGAAAAAGCAACAAAACACACTATATGAGATTATATCTGACAACCAAAAAGATTTCTTTTGTAAGATGCATACATTTTCAGTAAGCTTAGAGGCTGCAGACCTAGCCTGCGTTCCTTCAGCTGAGAAGAAAAAAAAGTATTAGTCAACTACCTAAGAACTGGGAGAGCTGTACATGAGGAAGCACAAGGAAATTCTAAGATCTAACAGTGAGCTATTTTCAGTGAAAGGCAGGAATTGCTAATAGCAGTGTATGGGACAACCTAAGAACTGCATCTGGAATTCAGTATGATATTCCAGAGATCCATATTAGAGAAAGATTCAGTCGGCATAAATATGGGGTAATGGAAACTACCTGGGAGTGCCTTAGCCATTTTATGAACAGAGAACAAGAGTTCTGAAAGGCTGAAGGAGCTGGGTCTCTTTAGCTTGGAGAAGAGGAGGCTGAGGGGTGACCTCATCAATGTTTATAAATATGTTAAGGGTGAGTGTCGGGAAGATGGAACCAGGCTCTTCTCGGCCTCACTAAGCGATAGGACAAGGGGCAATGGGTCCAAGCTGGAGCATAGGAGGTTCCGAGTTAATGTGAGGAAAAACTTTTTCACTGTGAGGGTGACAGAGCACTGGAACAGGCTGCCCAGAAAGGTTGTGGAGTCTCCTTCTCTGGAGACATTCAAAACCCGACTGGACGTGTTCCTGAGTGATGTGCTCTAGGTGGCCCTGCCTTGGCGGGGGGGGTTGGACTAGATGATCTTTCGAGGTCCCTTCCAACCCTTGTGATTCTGTGATTCTGTGAAATAAGCTGAAGTATGAGAAATTTTTAACCTTCAGAATGATCAGTTCTTGGGAAGCTTACATTACATAGAAGATGCTTAAAGGGCAGAACAGCAGAGCTGTCCAGACTCAAAGGAAAGCCCACACAACTAAACTTCAGTGGAATCATTTGCTTACGCTACAGCTCAGGTTCCTGTGATGAAACATGCTGGCAGCTTAAAGGATATTCTTTTAGATGTAACTTCTGTATATTACTTTATTCTCCTAAATATCAAAGCCAGGCATTTAGCTGTAGGAATGCAGATGAAGGTTATGCCATCTATACGAAGGTTATGCTATCTATACAAATACAAATTTGAAAGAAAAGGAAATTGTATTTTCCTTAAGTATAAGAAAGGGAAGGAAGTGCTAAAATCAGACTACTGTCCCAGACATACAAGGTTCAGAGGTGCAGCTGACACAGGAAACATGACATATGCTCTGGTAAGTATTGTATTAGCAAAATCAGTATTATATAGTTCATCGTAATCCAATGTACCACGAGCAGTATCTCTGCCCTTATACACTTAAATGTGGGGAAACAGGGTACTTGGAAGTAAAAGCAGAAAAGAGGCAAGTAAAATAACTTATTCTAAAATTAGCAGAAGGGGAACTGGAATGAAATTCAAGGTCTCCTCTTTGAATCACTATACAACATCACAGTTTGAAGCAAAGATTTTGTATGCTGTATGGAGAAATATTCCAAAATATGGACCAGATAATCTTACAGGTCTTAATGATTTAACTTGCTTTGACTTGTTTTCTGCCCCTCTATTTCCAAAGCTTTTCCACTCCGTGCTCTATTTCTTTAAGATTCATTGCAACATAAGCTTTTGCATCTTATTTTGACATTTGCTGAGCAATGTGGCAAGTTCAACAGCTACAGATTGTTCTCTAAAAATAAATGTTAAAAAACTTGTTTCCTGACGAACACAGAGAAGGAAAGAAATTAATTTAATGAAAAACTGTGTCTAGTCTTGTTCTGGCCTCAAGTGGATGGGAGTTTGGAATACCTCTCTTTCCCAAATAAAAAAAAAAAAAAAAGGGAGAAAAAAGAAGGAAGGGGGGAAAAAAAAATAAATTTCAAACAAAAGATGACAATTCCCACCAGTTACTTTCCAATTCTAACAGTTACAAGGTCTCCCTACTGAAACACAACACCTCCATGTAGCAAGCATGAGATTAAACAGTTATTACTGTTTTCTTAAATTGAAGTTAGTCATTCATTTAGGAAAATCATGCAGATTATACTGTCAATTAGACTGCATCTTTTAAGCCTGCCAGCTACAGCATCAACTTTAATACATATTTGGATAATATGGAAGTTCAAAAGTTTAAGGAAAATGTAAATATCAGTTAAGAAAACTAGACAAGCTGTGAATTCAGTATTCTAAAGGTAATGTTACCTAGAAATTTTGCTGCATTTTAACAAGAGACACTGTAGTCCTTCAAATATTGATACATAAAATGAGATTAAAAGTTACAAAATCTATAGCTTTGGTCTCCATAAAAAGGAGATATCTTTGTATTGCCATTCCTCCCTTCTTCCCGACTTAGTTAGATCTTCCATAAATTTCAGAACATTTAACTTGCGAAATTTTCACATTCTTCCTATTCCTTTGTGGCACAGAGAACTCACATTTACTTATTTCTATAATCAGATGGAGAATGTGAAGCAAATTTCTTATTTGGCACATGAAAAGATTTAATCCAAAAGAAAGGGAGACAATATAAGGTCAAAATAATACAGGAAAGGAAAATATTTTGTAGGACAGGGCTTAAGATACTCACAGTTCTGTTGGCCAATATTAAGGTTACAACATCACTACTCTCCTACAGAGAGAGAAATGAGAAGAATTTGCTAAATATAGACAGAAGTGTTTGGAAGGATGCCTATCCTTATTTGTGCATTCATCTGTTTAATTGTGGGCAATATAGTCCACTAGACAGCCTGAGGCAAGAGTGGATATTCAATATTCTCCAAATTATACAATCTCAACTGGAGATTGGACTTAATTACGCAGTTTACAATATTATAAACGGAAACTTTGTATTGTGAAACTCTTCACGGTTCTAAGTACCTCTGAACTTTCACTCAGCTCCCTGAGGGTGTTTAAGGAAAGGTTAGATGTGGTACTTAGGGACGTGGTTTAGTGGGTAATAGGTGGTGGGGGGATGGTTGGACTAGATGATCCTTGAGGTCACTTACAACCTTAATGATCCTATTCTATTCTATTCTAAATGCCTGTGTGCAGTTTTAAGTAAACACAGTGAAAAAAGTAATTCTCTTGTTTACTGCATGACATCAAGTCTTCCAAATCCCATGAATCTCAGTAGCTAGTGAGATTATCACAAATGTATATAAATATACATTTATATTGGGACATCAAAAATCCTCTAGTTAGTGAAGTAAAAAAATCCAGTTTTATGCTATTAGCTACTCTTAGTTTTGTAGTCTGAGAAAATTTATATTTTTATCAAATTGATCTGCAAGTGCATTTTTAAAATAATTCAATAATTTGATTCTTCAAACATACGTGTCAATACATATTAACAAATTAAGCCAGCTTTGTTTGAAAATAAAGGTGAAACAACCACATAAACCTAAAAGAAACAAGTCAACGTAAGTTTATATCTGTGACTCAAACCTTCTGAAGGATTCCTAAAGCTAATTCCCTTGGTTTCAGAGAAAATATTGTAAAGAAATATGATGGAATTTAACAGGAACTGGGTGCCTAAAATCCTAAGGGATCACTGAAAGTCTCGTCCAAGGTATCAACTTATTTACAAACCACAGAGGTTCTCATATATTCCTTTTACTCAGGATTCAAATCACCGCTGATCTTCCTTCAAAGTAAATCTGAACAAGCCAAGCTGCAAACCTCATCAGGCCTCTGCCACTTGTTAGCAGAAGGACCAACAGCTCAAGAAATTCCTTAGGGAATTTTCCATCCTCTCAGTAAAGCTTAGAAAAAGTACAAGGACAACTGTCCAGAAAAATCAAAATTTTGCATTGGGAAAAGACTAAGTATTCAAACAGTCAGGAAGGGAAAATCCCTTGGAAAACAGAATCCTATATTACCTCCTGATCACCTAAATGCAAATACTTGTCTAGCATTATGAAGAGATTAACCTTTATACCACAATATTTAGAGTTTATGCTAATTTTCAATTTAAAAAACGCCATTACCAATACAAAACTAATTTTGTCATTGGGCTGTATGTTTCTAGACAAGTTACATTAGATCTTCCTGGAGAGCTAAATGAACATAACAAGCTACAGTTCTGTTTAACATTAGTTCTTCAGTCCCTTAAAAACTAAAGTTCCCAAAATTCACAGTTACCGTACTGCTTCTCTGCTCAAAAACAGTGAAGAGTGGTTTGTGTGTTATAAATGAAAGGAAATGGTTATTTCCCTGAACAAACAGACGAGCATGAGTTGGGGTTCAGAAACCCCATCATCAATGTAGTAAGTAGTCTGCAAAAGCTACGACTGTTTACAGGAACATACCATCACGAAACATTGGTAAAAAAGATAATGTAGCAAATATTCTTCCAAGAAAATACCCTGATTTTGTATAGGGCAAAATATCAGCACAAAACATGTTCTCAAGAACTAGTGAGTTAAATCATGAATAGTATCCTAAGAAATCTGTCTAGGGAACACTGTTCTGTCTGGATTCTTATCTGTCATGCTTCAGGAGTTTTATCTCAGCGTTAAGCAACAAAACAACACATAACATACTGTTACATAAAAAAGAATATAATATGCTACTTGAATTCCATTAGATTAATTCAAGCTTGGCATGGAAGGGTTTCACTGAATAGTCCTGATGCTGAGCTGCTTAGTACTGAGTCTGGAACATTTAAAGCACAAACCAGTCCTTTTATACCATAATTGTTTCTACAGCAGATAGAGCTTTCGTATAATGCCACTAAACAGAAGACAGGCAACAAATAAGGTCTAGAAGTTAACCAAGAATTAGGATTTTATTTAATAACCTGAAGAACAGTAAATTTGAAGATGTGCATATTTCTCTGGACTACACTGAGACTACTCCTGTTACCAAATTGTACATGTATTTCGATACAAAGATAGTAACATCATCAGAAATAGAAGGAATATGTATGTATATCTAGGAAACTAGTGCATAAAATACTTGCAAATTTGAGTTTTCTGTTTGACTTTCAAATCAAGAATTAATAAAGTATACATGAATCTGTACGAACAACTGAATTTGAAGCTTCATATAGGCTTCCCACACCAAGATTATTTGTGATGCATGGTTTAAGTTGTCTTACCATGCTTAAAACTCACAAAGATATTTTGTTCTACTCAGTATGAATGCATGATAATTTTTCCATGGGAATAGTGATTAATCATCTGATTGACAAAACAGAGAGGTAGCAAGTAAGGGAATAAACATGTATCTCCAGGAAGGTAGATATTACTGTCAAGAAACACTAGTATTCCCAAATTCCTGGTCATAATCTGTACCTTCTGTTCAATTTTACTGACTTCAGGTTTAGAAAAGAAAATCAGAGGATAACATAAATCTTTTAGAATGTGTTGCTCTATTAGTGAGAGACACATAAAGATGTATCAGTATTAAGAGAAAATTACACTGCAGTTTAGGAACAGAACGGGAATAACGGTTACTGTTACTGATTAAGAAATTCTAACAAGGTTTCAAACTTATGGATTGTACAATTCAATAAGCTTCCATCACCACATCACTTTGAAAACAGTGTCTTACCCTCCACCTCTACAATACTGCCTCAGGAGAGGAAACATGGTTTTTTACTTCCATTATCTTTCAGCCTGCAGTAAGGAAGTGCTTTGGTCCTGAATCAGAACCCACAGGAATTTAGCAAGCGCTATTTCTGCTTGTAGTAAAATCTTCAATATGTAATTTACATCTTGATATGTCATCATTTCTTGGTATTTAACTTAGTAACAGCTTCTCTAAAGTAGAGATTTTATTACATAAATTATGGAAGTAGTAGACTGGGTGTAGTGGAGACAGCATAAATTCCTGAATCAATACAAAATATGTCCCTGGTAGTAGTTGTTATTCTATGCAGGTGTGTTATTGATTACAGTCATGATGGTCTCACTTTAGCTGCCGTCAATAACTCACTACTTGTATTGTCACACTGAATTAAAGAAGGACCAGTCTAAAAATACGTGGAGAAGTTATACCAGCATGGCATTACCCCGCCTGTGGCACAAAGAAGCAGAACATGACCAGTTTAAGTTAGCATGCACATTCGAGACTTCACTTGACATCACTTTGATAAAATACAGTCAAAGGCTATATTTATTCAGGCAGAAGAGATTATATCTTAAACATATTGCAAAACTCTTAAATTCATAGCTACTGCATACAATAAAACTACACTTCTGATACCTTGGGACCATTATTGGCACACACTTACTGATATGCAAAACTGAATTGTTTTCTGAATTGTTATTGTCATTTTACCAATCAACGTGACTAAAGCTTCCTTGCATCAGATTAAGAATTGTAGAAGCAATGTTAGATTATTTCACCTTTTAAATAGGGTTCACTTCTAAATCAAAACTTGTCAGCAATATACAACAGCAGAATACTAACCATAAGCCAGAGTTGTCAAGTATTGAAAAGTATAGATATTGTTATTACCACAATTGTATGAAACACTTCATTGTTACCATATATAAGCATTTTTCTTTTAAAGACTTCAGAGTAGACATATAGCAAAACTCATTGTCATTGGCCTATCAAAATGGAGAAACAGAGCCAGACATGAGAGACAAAAGACTTCGTACTTCTAGGAATCTGATCTTTATGCCATTTTAACCCATTGTAGAGGATTAACAAAATATTAGGTTTATATCTTAAAGAACGGAATATTGTTAAAAATGCCTACACCAATAATTACAGTGTTCTGTACACATTCTAGAGAAGCACTGCAACACTTAATAAAATTTGCATTTTCTTAAAAAGCAAACAAACCAACCACAGCATTTTAAAGGAACACTGCTTTTATGAGACATTTTAGTTTTATTTCCCACATATCCCCTGTTGATACAAACTCAAATATAACTCTAAGTTATGCTCATGCCCACCTTGCTCTCCATATGCATAAGTCTAGGGCTTTCCTCTTTCCCAGGAACAGCGAAACAGAAACTCTTTGCAGTAACAAGCATATGGATTCTACTAGACCGCTGTGAGTGATATTACATCAATACACATCACAAGAAACTCAACCAACCATCATCAAAATTCTTTCAAAGTTCTGACAACTGCACAAAATGACCAAAATTATTTTGTTCCCTTCAACCTTGTACAATAACCGGATAGGTGAGGTGTATGAACAGTTGTTTAAAGAAAATTCAGCCCATCAGTAAGTGATTAAAATACCCACGTGAGAGTTCTTAAAAGTTTTGATGAACACATAACAGGAATATCTATGCTGTCTCACTTTCAACACCCAAAATACATGCTTCATTTAGGAAGCTAGTCTTCATATACTACCCATATTTGCTACTCAGCAGAGAGACAGGGAGGCTCCTTCAAAGTGCCAGTTAAAACACTTGATTCAGACTCATAGACTGAATCAACTTCCAGAGAATTCTATCTGTCTCTATCCACTGTTTGTATTTGCAGCCAGAAGTTGCTGCCCTTTAACTCTGGCATCTAATTCACATGCCTGAAGTTATTGTAACTACCCAAACTTACATGTCACATCTTAGACTCTCCATCCCCAAGATAATCTGTGCTTTATGAACCATATTCGAAGTCACTCTGAAATTTTCTTTCCTCTGGGGAATCTCTGCAACCTTTGCCTCTCTGCATACTGTCAAAAAGATTATTTTTTTCATTTAAAACCAGCAAAAATAAGTCCACCCAATATCACTACATACATTCAGCTCTCATCAAGCTGTGAATCCAGTAGACATGGACACTGTTCATTAGTTAAACACCACAATACAGTTTCTTAGCCATAGGAACAATTCAGTAAAAGTCTGTGTGATTGCTTCTGTCTCTGTTCTGACTAGCAGCTACAATTTTATCACTACATAACCCTAATTAAATAGGGAATGTTTACTGTAATGAGAAGGTCCCATGGAGGAATTGTACTGATATACTTTCAATTCATGGGTAAAAATTACACTGCCAGAGCAGATGAAGAACAGGCAATTAAATTCCTGGAAACAGTAGCTCTAGTTTCACTAACTTTACATTGCAATGAAAGTAGATCAGCTAAGAAAATACTTTCTTACAGCAACAAGTTAAGGTAGCATTATTCTGTACCGAAAATAGCACCCATGATCATTCTTTTTATGAAAGCAGAGATAAGAGGGGGGGAAAAATTAAGCTTAGAAAAAAGCCACATGTGATACAAAGCCCAGATTTTTTTTCTGGCCAGTGCTCCAAATTAAGCTACTGCTCAGCACCTTAAAGGCAGTCAATACCACTGCACCTGTAAAGAGTTCTTACAGGGATTACTTCATTAGATAATTCAAAATATATCCAACTAAGAACACAGGTCTTTATATCAACTCCCTGGAAAGTACACTCTCAAGGATGACTGTGCAAAGGAAGCACTGATGCCCAATTCTACTCTCCCAAATTATTATATTCTGAAAGAAATAAGGAAAAGAGGAAATATTTTGAGTTTACCATAACCACACAAAGTCAGGATTGGCCCCAAACTGATTTACTCACTTCTTTCCTCTCACTTGCTTGCAAGCTGTAACTCTTCACTAATATA
The DNA here is from genome assembly GCA_013399095.1 of Psophia crepitans. Lineage (NCBI taxonomy): Eukaryota > Metazoa > Chordata > Aves > Gruiformes > Psophiidae > Psophia > Psophia crepitans. The sequence goes on along the minus strand of VWZZ01004918.1, from coordinate 953,848 downwards.
TTTCATAAGACAGTAAATGCTTCACAACTGTTAAATAAACCATAAGCAGCTGAACAGTAACTGTTGTGGAGGACGAAGGCCTGTTGGCAACGCACTAGACTTCAAGCTTCCAATGGCTTATGACAGTAATAATAAGGCAAACAAAATAAATAATAAAAACGAAATTGTGAAAGATACCTTGACAGTGTCCTTTTAATCTTCAGCCAACTTGAGATGTCATGTAAGCACTGAAGCAGCAAAGAGATGATACTGCTTAGATAGCAAAATATCTCAATTTCTCCCTGACCTACAAATCACAAGCTAATAGATTAATGGTGCACTAGCATATATCTGCTCAGTAGCTCACAGAAACCCTGTTGCAGCTTCTGAAATAAAATGCATGTGCCCCAAGATGCAGGAAAACCATAATTATAAACAACATCAACTGAAGCATGCACAGAAGATTGACACTGCAGTCATGGACCTCATGGAACAAAGATCCTAAACTGTCCAAGAAAGCCATCGTTATCTGTAGAGATAAAGCATACTGTATGCAGTTCTGAAACAGAAAGGTCTTCCCAGTGCAAGAGAATGAAGCAGAAAAGCATAATCCTGCCCATGCGTTCTTAATGGATCTTAGTAACTCGCAATACTGCCACCAGTAGCATCACCACTAGACAAGTGCTGGATGAAAATTACTTTCTTGGGCTACTCAGTCTGGAATCTGTAATCTACAACTTTACTCTTTCTAAATATACTCTATATTCAAAAATCACTTAACTTGTCTCATGATAATTAATATCAGCTGAGTACAGAGCACTAAGACTTGCAAAATCAGACCAAGAGATCCTTCACAAAGAGGTTTTTGGGGAGATGCAGAACTGCACATACTCAGACTCACAGGTTCTTTCCTCAATGTACTAGTGCTAGTAAACATTATCTATCTTGTGCAGAAAGTCTACGCTTGAGAAAACACAGATTTAGAGATCTACAGAAGTACCCACTGGTTTTGTTTTTCTAGGTTAACTCCTCAGAGGGCTTCATTCTGAAAGATATGATTAATTAGATCTGTTGACATCATTGCAGCCAGCCTCTCAGAGTCAACTTTACGTTGCTCTTACTTGGAACCAGAGACATTTCCATCCATTTTATCTAGATTGGACAACAAAAATATAGCTACATAGCAAAATATGAGGGTATAAACACAGTATCAACTTTCACAGGATTTGATAAAGTAATCAGTTTAAAAAAAAAATCTCAATAAAACCAGTCATTTCATGGGCATAATGGTGCCTTACTTAGTTATGATTCATTATTCTCAGAAAAGGCCATTTGTTTCAATAGAGGTATGCTCCCAGTAATGACAACTATTGTAAGAAAATATATTTAGTCATGTTCTTTGCAGGAATGAGTAGTGACTAGATATGTGTTTCATTAACTAAATTAAAGTGCTCTCAACAAAAGATCAAAATATTTTAAAATATTTTAAAATGCCACCCATATATACATTCCTACTGGGTCTCTTGTACATTTTTCTACCTCCAAGATCAACAGATGTTCCAAGAGAGGCATGTATTTTGGTGGGTCAAAATATCAAACTATCCTGAAACACAGTGGCAACCAATGAGTCTCATCAGGTCTGCAAAATTATATTTTGTTTGATGTAGTGTGTATAAATTAATGACTAATAATAGATGCTGTCCACTCGCTATTAAATGATTAGCCATTTACACACCACACACAAAAATGTTACTTCTTGAAAATGTGACTGCTAGAGGGTTGACTGCCAGCCTTTCAAAAGATTACATATTACTAAATTGAGCTGCCTGTTCTTATAATGTTGCAGAAGAGCAGACACATAAAAATAATTAAATTTACTAGAATTCGTTATTTGTCTTACGTACTATTTAAAATGAATGCGACCTAAGCTAATGCAGAAGATTCAGACCTCTGGAACCTCAGCATATAGAACTAGAAGTAGCATTACAGCTTGTTTTGGATTGCCTGTGAAATGCAAGGGTAGGAGTGAAAAGGACAGACCAGAAACAAAAAACTTGGACCACAGCTTTTTTGTGTTTGGCTTTCTTTTATAAAAGTTATCTGAGTGAAATAAAGAATACTTAATTACCTAAGACAGTTGCTACTTTTTTTCAGATGTTGAGACAGGCGGCTAACCTTCTTCTTGCTTCAGCACTCATGTAGAACACATCCTACCAAGGATTTAAGAGAATACATTAAGATCTCCTTGTTCTTATTTTAATGGTTAAACCCATGATATTGCTAATGCCCTTCTCTGAAGAAAATACGTCTGCAAGTTACATGTGTGCTCTGAATGTTTTGCATTATGGAAAGAACACTTTTTCTAAAAATATTTGGGTTTTAATCTCAACAGAAATCTCAATGCTGATTTTCAGGTGACTCATATGAAGTCTGAATAAGGTACCTGCATGCAATGCATCTGATAAATTCTTTCCCTGTCCATGTTGGTGTAACCCTGGAGTTGCCCTTTTCCCTCGTTCTTCTGTAGGAACAGGCAATGAAGTAAAAAAAATTGACCTAATCTTTCTGCTTTAAAGATGACTGGGATGGCTGTTAGGAATAGAATGCACTCACACTAGACAAGATACTGTCATACTCTGCTTAAACTGTAAAGACATAAGCTAAATGTAATCTCACACTTAGCTGCTACACCATTTGTTTACAGTGTTTGTGTCAATGATTCATACTCACACAATAAAATATTAAGAGCAACAAATTATAAACCCGGTAGCACAAGAATTCTAACAGGTTTTCCTCACAGTGTATCAATTCTGATACTAACCAAGATCCACCAAAAGCACTGCAGAAATAATGTGTTACATTACATAAAATCAAATAGAGAAGCTTAGTTTTATATAACTGTAATATGCATGCAGATGGCCTTCAGGATAAACTATCTTCTCTAAACTGCAGTTTGTACAAAATTTGAAGTATAAGCAAAAGGAATTTTGCTATTTCCAGTGCAGTTCCCTAACTCAATATAATGGGAATCTCTCTCTATTTGTAACTCTCACCAGTTCTTCCAATATTAAAGAATTGCTGAGACTGAATTCCATTGCAGAGATTTTGAACAAATAGATGAAAAAAATCAAAGGAGGGAATCCATTCTAGCTAAATAGTAGGTCAAATCTACGGTTCTATTAATTGAAAATGAGTTATTTATGTTGACAGCAACTAAGGCATAAAAATATAATCAGCAAAGTCAACTTTATAAAGATCACCAATGTCAAATAAAATACATTCCATGCACCTCTGAACAATGCACGAGGATAAACTATGCAGTGAAACTATGCAGTCAAACTGTATTGTTCTTCTAAACCTTGCCCTCCTAATACATTCCTTCAGCTAAGCAATGGGAAGATAAACCCATTTGCCTAATGGGGCATATAATTTAAATATTTCAGACAAGCATTTACAGAGATGTTGCTTAAAATAAATTTAGCAGCCATCCATCCAAGTATCTTACATGGTGAAGATTACAGCACAGTTCACAACTTATTTTTTTTCTGTAGAAACTCCACACTATCCAGCCCTTTCCAGTTACTTTAATCACCATGTATATCCTGTATTACTTTATTTGGACAAATCTTCTTTTCTCCACAGCAGATTTAATATAAAGCTGCAATTTTTCTCTTTTGCAGTGCCTTGCAACATTTCTAAAGGCACTAAAATTTCAGATTTTACTACTGCACCATGCAGTACTGCATAATTTGGTAAACAAAATATGTTTAAGTTTATGGATGCTTAAAGGGCTAATGTACTTAATACAGACTGCAGCATTTCATCCACAGGAAGATACAATCAGCAAATGTCAATATTCTGTCATTTAGAATCATGCTTTTTACCATAAAGCATCCCCACTAATACAAAACAATGGGACTTTTCTCCACAAACTTGTGTCTAGTGTTTAAAATATTATTAGTATAAAAACAGGTCTTCACTTGATATAAAAAGACCTGCTTAGGGTTGGGTTGTTTTAACATGCTAAGAATGACATTTCATATTATGACCTACCTAAGGCACAACAGTACACTGTAAAAAGCAAAGTGCACGTTATAAGAATTCCCCCTCCACACACACAAACAAGTGCCTACATTAAAAAAAACGGGGGGGGGGGGGGGAGAAAGACAGTCTTTACCATATGCATGTTAGAAGTGAACATTTTAAAGAGTTGATCAAGTTCTGCAAACATTAGATTTTAATCATACACAGCAATATTGCAGAGAAAATGAAAAGAAAAAAACCCTAAGTTTGGTTTTTAAGTCTGTAATGAATTTCACAGCCAGTTTTGTTTGGTCTTTTCTACAAAGACACTCATCTCCTATGCATACCACAAATAACCTGAGCAATGACTTCCCTCCATGACAAGAGCTGCCCATCATATTGCAAGATTAATACAATGTTGGTTTGTTTAGGGGTTGCTTGCGTGTGTGGCTCGTGTATGTAATTTTAGCCATTCGCATACATCAACTCCTCGTTGCGTATCTCAGAATAAAGTGATGAAGGCTGTTAAACCTTAAACAGCAATCTTGGGCAAACAAAGGCGGCTAGTCTGCAATCGTGATGCAAAATCATCCCAAACGTACTATGCTCTGCAAGAACCTCTCACAGAAAAACCCAGCAACCTCGTTCATTCCCCCCAACCCAAAGATCTGCTCACCATCTCCTCCGTCTTCTCTTATTTCTCTGTCTTCAGCTTATTTTCCTTGCTCTTGCTGGCTTCAAGGAGGCGGGTGTA
>VWZZ01004918.1:903000-949023 GCA_013399095.1 Psophia crepitans | reverse complement strand
CTCCCGGGAGAGCACCCGGGCTGCAGCAGCCTCTACCGCCTTCTCACCCACCGAGACAACATAGTAGACGGAGTCGGGCTGATTTCCCCCTCCCACCTCCACATTCCTATTTACAAAGGGTATCCAAGACCATCTTTATCCAACCGGGAGAGAGGAGGGGGAGGTGGAAGCAACCATTAACCCTTTTCTTGCGTTTACCTTTTCTATTATTTTTGCCCGCGTTTTTAAAGCAGGCGGGGGGGTTTCTCCGCTTTACAGAGCACATAAACCCGCTGCCATCAGGCCTCCGAGCCCCCGCTCCCGTACCCCGGCTGGGCTGCTCGCCATCTCGGGAAGAATGCGGTTCGCCCGAAGGCCGCTCCACAAACAGGTCCAAGGGCAACGCTGAAAAATGCGTGGCTCCCCCCAAACTACATTTCACCGCCCGCGAAGCCGCCCCCGCCAGTGTCCCTCAGGAAAGGCCCACCGAGAGGGGCACCGCCACGCTCCCCAGTCAGCCCATGCTACTACCGTCTAACTCTTTTTTTTCTCTCTTTTTTTTTTAAGGCGGGTCGTTATCGTTTCTCAACGTTCACACCTGAGGGAACGTACTAGCGGCAGGGAACGGCCGCCCTCGTCCGCTCCCGCCACAGGGCCCGGCGGGCCGCGGAGGGCTGCCAGGGAGAGACCCGCTACGGCCGCGGACCCCTGCCTCGCGCAGCCTGTCTGCGGCGAGCACACAAACCGGTTCCTTATACCCGCGCCGCGAATTTTCCTACTGGCTAGTTCCTCCGCGCTCGCGCCCAGCAACCGAAGTCTCATTNGCGGCCCGGAGCGGTGTGCGCGACCGCTGCGGCCTGCGGGAGCCGTGTGCCGGCGACGTGCTTTCGGCAGGAGCAGCAGGGACCATTATGTCAGCTCACTGGATGGGTACGCGAAGCCGCAGCACGAAGCCCGCCGACTTGCAGTACAGCTGAAGGTGTACAGGTTTGGGGAAGCCGAGCGGTACCTTCCACAGCTATAGACTGGGAGATTCCAGATCCAGCTCCTGTCTGAAAGGCGTGCTGTGAGAGGGCCGGTCAGGTGCAGTGCGGCCAGGTAATGCTGGCACGTCATCCCTGTGGATCAGTCTAGCTTGACCTTTTCGCTATTTGCAGTGGCCTGTGCGCCGTGATCGAGTCGTCTCGCAGCTTTCTCTGCCAACAGCTTGAGCTCCTTGCCCTCATCATGTTCCTCTTTTGACTTATTTCTAGTGTTTTTCCCAACTGTGGATGCCACAGACTGGGGGGTATTCCAGCACTGCTCTCACCAGCGCTGTGGACAAAGGCAGGATTGCTCCCCTGTCTCCCCTGTATATTCCATATTCTATACATTAAAGCATTACATTAGTCCAGTTTACCACAGTATTACCCTGAGAGGTGATGCTGAAACATTTATACAGCTAAATTCTTTTCTGAAGTACTTCTTGCCAAGCTAATCCCCATCCCTGCATTCTTTATTTCCAGATGCATTTCATCGCATTTTCTGACATTAAAATTTATTTTACTGGACTGGGATAATCTAACTGGGCACATCAGATGATTCTGTCAGTAATCAGTCATGAATTACCCTCTCATCTACTAAGCTACATGTTTTTCTAGTAAAGATCTTAAATCATCTAGATGATAGAGATACTGAGTAGAATCAGAACAAGAACTGTCTAGAAAACTGCCTGGTCACTGGTATCTCCTCTTTAGCAACTACTTTTCGAGAGTTCTCAGGGAAAAGATAATCAGTCCATTTAAGGTGTGCTTTATGCATTCCAAACTACACGCATTCCGATATTTAAAAGATAGAACAAAGTTTTTAAGCAAATGTCAGGACTATTTTTCTGTTAGTTTTTGAGACTGACTCAAGACAATTCTACAAGCTGGTCACTAAGCTTCTGCTTGTTTTTTAGGTTCTGCGCTGATAGCCAGTACTGCTCTATTCACTAAAGTGGGTACAGAATCCCTGCCTACTTGGGATCAGATTATTCGGGAGTTTGACAAACAATGGGAGCTATAGACAGATCCCATAGGACAGGATCTAAAAGGGACAACAATAACCGAGCTGTTTCAGGCAGAACAAAAAGTAGACAAAGGGAACAGAAGGAAGAATCTGAATGGCCACCAAATCCAGTATTCACAAGTCCTTGCAGCGGGCTTTTTTGTGAAGCCTTTTAAAAAATGTTTTTAAATTACTCTGAAGTTCTTCTAACTTCCCATATGTATTAAAAATAATGGAAAAATCAGTAAAAACTAACACCATTGAGTTTTAAGCCTATGGACAGTTTTCCTTTTCTTCTTCCCACAAACATGTAACTCTTACTGAAGGTGTGCAGACCTATCTTAAGGTTTTTAATGGGTATCAAGCATAGATGGTAAATAATCTTTGGTCACCGTGATGAGTCTATACTTTAAGAAATATAGTGACAGCAAAGAACAGTAAATTACATTTAAAATGCATCCATTTTACCAAATGTAATGGAGATTAAGAGATTCTTACAGTTAGTCTACTTATTTAAAATAATTATTTGGTGAATAACAGCTCTGTACCTGAAAACCTAAATATATTTTAGCTTTATATGTATCAAGGTTGATATATGTAGGTATAACAACAATCTATTACTGTGTTTCAAAAGCAATAGTACAAATAGCGATGATAATATACTCACTTAGCAATTTTCATCAGTAGATCTCAAAAGACCTTGCAAAGGTCAATGCTGTCATTCCATTGTTGGTGATGGAGAGAGCAAGTATTGAGATGAACTTGCTCAATGTCATATGACAGACCAGTGATAAAGCTAACAATTGACTTCAGGTTTTCTGCATCCAGGATGACAGGTTTTGCCTCTCAAGCCACATTACACACTCATATAGCTCTGGGAGTTCTTTTCATTAGTGTTCTGTATCTTGTGTACTGTGTTAGAACCTAGAAGAGCAGTCAAGGCTTTTCTGGTCTTTCCTTAGAGGCTTCATCATAAAACATTTTTAATTTGAAGGCTACACTGAAACCCTCTATTGCCACCTGTGAAAAAAAAGAGTCAGAAATCTTGTTTGAAAAACCCACAAGTTAGTATTTCAGTATGAAAGGACAAAAAGGTGGCACAGATCCAATCCCAGCCTAAATTTGCGGATCTAAGTAAAATTACCAAATGTTTAATTATCAGTTCTGATCATCCTGTGCTTAACAACTGAAAGCAAGTCCGACTTTGTTACCTGTGATTTCCTCAGTCCTCAGGACAGCTGCCCTGCCCTGAGTGCACACCACTGCAGGCGCGGCGCTCGGTGCCTTTGGAAGCGGGGTCTCCCCTGAAGGCAGTCGAACTCACAGGCGCCCCACACAGTGACCTTATGCTAGAAATGGGTGCATAGCTCCATCCAAACTCACCAAGACTGTCAACAACCCGGTCCTGGGTGTATCAGTCCTCAGAGGTATGAGCCCTTTGAAGCTCAGATCAGGTCTTGCATGTTATTATTTCAGACCTTGAGACAAAATATACTGGAAACAGGCGGAGGCGGCCAAGCCCATGTAGTGTACAGTACCAGCGATGACTTCTCCGGTCCACTAGGGCAGACGCGGATACAGGGCAGTGTTGGAGGTGACGTCCCTCTAGCACCCAGGACGGCCTGCTCCCGAAACACCCCCGGGCCAGGTCCCCCTCAGGCGGCGACGGGCCCCCGGGCAGCAGAACCCCACTGCCCCTCTCATGGCGCCAGTGAGGGGGGAAAAGGAGAGGGCGGCGGCCACCGGGCACCTGCGTGCGAGCCAGCCAATGGCGGCTTGGAAAGGAGAGGCGGGGGGTTTGTCCCCCAATAGAGTGCGGGGGGGCGGGAAGCCCGGAGCCAATAGGGGCGGGCGTTGTTTTGAACTGCCTGCGCTCCCGGAAGCAGTGCCGGGCTGTCCTGGGGCGCTGGGTGAGTGCGGAGTGTTGGCGGTTCCTTTGGTCCCTGTGGCCCGGACCCTGGCCCCCTCTGCGCGCTCCTGGTGGGGCCAGCTCGGGCTGGCACCTCTTCTGGTTCGCGCTTGGCTGGGAGACGTGGGTGCCAGGCTCCGAAATGGCCCTATGTCGCCTGAGCTGTCACGCGTGGGGAGCCCGCGGCGCTGCCTAGTCCGGACCAAGCGGGCTGCTGGTTCGGGGGGGCGAGGGGGGCTGTGTGTGCTTCGGGCGGGGCCCGCCGGCCCCGCGCGGCAGCGGTGCCTGCCTCTCTTCACGGCCAGCGGCGCGAAGGAGAATGCTGCTGGTGGGCGGCTTCTCTTCGCAAGAAGCTTTTTATCCTAAATCTATGCAGCGACAGTGACTGGGGCGTTCGGAAGCGTTGGGCCAGCAGCTGTGCGCTGGTTGCGAGGTGGCATTTAGTGCTGGTGACGGCTGGCTGGTCGTGTGTCACATGCAGGAGTTTGGTGCCGTGCGCTTTAACATACGGTGCCCCTTTGATGGTAGTATGTTGAGAAGGGGTCATGGAAAGGCTCTGGGAACTGCTGGTGTTTCAGCTGGTGAGTACTGGAAACTTGGGGACACACACAGGTGCTCTGGTGGCTGTGCGAGGCCTGCGGGGCGCAGCCTGCTCAGGCACTCTGGGTTGCTGCCTCCCTCTCTGCTGGGCACTGTGCTGCTTTTAGAAGGCAAAATATGTAACATAAACCTGACTCTGTCCCATTAAATTCACTAACTTCTGGTTTTTAGTTGTTTTCAGGCTTCCCATAGTCCTTATCAGCAGTTTGCAGGTTGAGTTAATTTATCCTGGCTGTACAGAGATTCAAGTATCTCAGTTCTAACTGAAGCCAACTTACTACCTATTTTCATTGCAAATAATCAGTTAATATTTTAAATGAAGTAGCTAAAGGGTGGACTAGTATTTTTCTCCGTTCTGGTACGTTTGGCAATGCTTCAGTGCAGTTATGCGCCTCTCGTTACGTGCTTGCACTTGTTCCGGGCTCAGTAATAGGATGTCTACCATCACAGCAGCTATATTCTTGAACGTGGAAACAACCAGACATATAAGATACCTGTAGTGAAGTAGGTAGGCTGAGACACTGCTGTTGCTCTTCTGAGAGCAATTCCAAGTGAACCTGCTGAATGCTGATAGTGATCAGCCAAATCACTTTTATGGGCATGCTTTTTCTTTTTTAAGGAGTGCATTAAAATTACAATAAATAAATAAGCTTGTCAACAGCAGAACTGACAAAATTTTGTTGTCCTTGATTTCTGTCTCCTAGAAGGATTATTTGAAATCAAAGTAATAAGCTTTGAGGCTCTTCATGTGTCGCAATGTTAATTTTGTACCTGTTCTCTTGAAAGAAATGAATTTGTGTTTTCTTAATTAAGGATACTTACAGGACTCAATCTACTTAACTGCTGTGGATTTGTAGTTTTTGTCTTGATCGCTTCAGCCCCCCCAAGTTTCTAGGATGCCTATTGCCCCATGATCCCTCTGTGTTTTGTTCAGGGTGGGTAGTAAGCTCAGAGTTACCATAGGTGAGGTTGGAAGGATGGGAATAAAACCCCACCCATGTAAGTGGTGATTGCAGCTTTTCTGTCACAAGAAGTTAAGCTTAAAAATATAAACCAGACATACTGGGTCAGGTCAGAGATCCATATAGACTGATACTCTTTCTTTAAGAGAGTCTAGAGGAAGATCTCTAGGGAAGAGTGTAAGAACAGAGCAAGTATTCTACTACTCTTGATGATAAGAAATAGAAACTTGATTTTCTTGACCAAAAAATGATTCCTGGCTGCTTCCTCACTGAAGAAAACCTAAAATAACAGTCTTTCTTTACCTAAAAGGAGAAAAAAGTCTAGCAAAAGATTCTGGATCTGCAGAACTGTGGTAAAGGAGAAGAACAATAGCTAGCACTCTTGAGAAACTGGGGGAAAGGCTGTCTTACTCCATCCCATGCCAATGTTAAAAAAAAAAAAACCAAAAAACAAACCCAAAACAAAACAAAAACCCCACAAATGGTGTGCTGAAACTGGCCTTTGTTTCTCTTGGGAGCTGTACAGTGGACTTAAGTCTAGTAAGATGCCAGAGAGAGAAACTGAGGAGCTGAGAATAAAATTGGCTCACTGAACTGGGGAAGGGTATGCACCTTACATGTAACTTTCTGTGTTTTCATGTGTTCTCCTTTGCATTGCTGTCTCTGCAGTGAAAAGTGACTCTTCACCTTGGTAAGATCGCAAACCCTTGGTTAGTTATAAATTGTCTTTATATGAAGCAACCTGAAAAGCATTGGATTAGATGAATCCATCTATTCCACCTCATTTATATTTAATTATTAGTATTACTCCACAGACATGTGCTTATGCAAGGGAAGTGCAAAAGCAAATCACTGAAATGCTTTAAAAAATGCATCTGTGGAACACTCAGGATGGGGGGAGTAGATTACTTCTACAAACTAATCAAACATCTCTTATTTTCCATGACTTTAAAGTTCAGTATATACAAAACCACAAACTTCTTTCAAATTTTATTCTTTTATGGCATTTGAGGAGTGCAGTGCTCAGTTTCCTTTGGACAAATTCAAAAGAAGCATTAAAATTGTTTTAGACTCTGCTGTCCACAAGTTATTGTTGTGGTACATAAAACTGTCAGAATCCAGTGACTAATGATCTTTAGCTGTCTCTTAGACTGTACCTAAACAGCAGTTTTGGATCAGTTGAGAAGCAGTTGAGATCACTGTGGTAACTGACAGATGTTATTTATGATGCTTCATTTGTGAAAACAAAATACATAACAAATGGCTTCATTTTTCAAAGGCTGCTAGTGGGAGTTCTTAAGGGTGAAATGGTTTTATGCCAAATTGTGAACTGATTGCTTCTAATCAACCAAATGATGGTAGAACCCTATGAAAATAACATCCACTATCTATCATGTCTTGGTCTCCTGATAGTCCCTCTAAACACTACCTTATGCTGGCATGTATCCACTCAGGCTTTTAACAGATCGTTAAAATGAGCAAAACAACACACTGTACTAACAGAGTATTGTAGCGCAGAATAAGAATGTTAGTGACTTTAATGTCATTTCCAAATCAGCAGTGCCATTTGAAGCAGAAGGCTTAATTACAGGATGTTTGTAGTTTTGTCAAGCTGGTTTGTGTGTATTGGGTGTAAGTTAGACAGCAAACTAGGAACATGTTACAGAAATAGAAGATTGTTGCTAACATTTCATCCTTGATAACTATTGTCTTATTGACTAGGAATAATCAAACTATAAAAGCTCATTGTCTAGAAAGCAATAAGTATTCACTGTCTCCACCTTATAGTAAGCTTTGTCCACCCCATTCTGCAGACATTGCCATGTTGCACAGTATGCATATTCTGGCTTGTATTGTCTTCAGAAAAGTAAACCAGAAGGCCTGTGTTGTGCCACAATTTATCCACTTTTCATTGTGGTTTTTTTTCAAGCCGCCTTCTCCTTCTCTAGAGAGAGTTCTGAAGACACATTTTCTGTTGAAATGGAGCTAGGAAGTCAGCTTTTGATCAAGCTTTGGATTTGCTGTAGGATCAAGTTAGAAGTGTGGAAGCCAGTGCTGCCCTAATCTTTTTCATCTTTTTTCTCTGCTTGGTCTGTGGGAAGCTACAGCTGAATGACTGAGTTGAGCACATCTGCTGTGTAATGGCAGCTCTGCGCAATGGGCTTGTCTTATCCCCATAGAATCATAGCATCATTAAGGTTGGAAGAGACCTCCAGGATCATCCAGTCCAACCGTCTCCCCACCACCTATTAACCACTAAACCATGTCCTTCAGTACCACGTCTAACCTTTCCTTAAATACCCGCAGGGACGGTGACTCCACCACCTCCCTGGGCAACCCATTCCAATGCCTGACCACCCCTTCCGAGAAGAAATTTCATAGAATCATCATAGAATCATTAAGGTTGGAAGACACCTCAAGGATCATCTAGTCCAACCCCTCCCCCCCATTACCCACTAAACCATGTTCCTAAGTACCACACCCAAGCTTTCTCCTAATCTCCAACCTGAACCTCCCCCAGTGCAACTTGCAGCCGTTCCCCCTAGTCCTGTCACTAGTTATCTGTGAGAAGAGGCCGACCCCCAGCTCACCATGACTTCCTTTCAGGTAGTTGTAGTTGCAGCACCCTCTTTTACATGAATCTGAGCTTGAATGAATGACACTTGTATGAAGATTTTTTTGATTAAATGTTAATGTACTTATCAGCTCTGTTTTAGCTAGCTTAAATGCTTCTGTCTGAATAACAAAAAGGGTTGGGCTGTTTATATAGGACCTATAAACACTTGTGCTTGTTTCAAGGCCAGCAGGTGGAGCCCAAGATAAATAATACTGTTTTAATATTTGGAGTTACTAAAAGTGCAAATGTAACTTTAAGAACTGTAATACCATCAAACAGAGTTGATGAGGTGACAAATAAGATACTTCTGATACTTCTGTCAAAGCAGTAGTACCCCATAATAATGGATTCTAGAAAAACATCAAAGTGTTGAAAACATTTGTCCCTCTGGGTAATAGTGGTGAGTGCAGCAAAGTTATTCTGCTGCTGTTTTCTGGCTGTCAGTTTTTGTGTAAGCTTTATGTTGACCAGCAACTTTACACAAACAACTGGACTGAATTGGTTATTTGAATGGAACTTAAATCAGCTAATGGAGCCTAAAACTTGTTTATTAAAATAACAGTCTTGTGAGTGATTAATTGTCAACAGGTTTTTATTGAGTAATCCATTTAATTATCTGGCAGGACACCTAATGAATACTGGGAGCCATATCTCCATAGTCAGCAAGAGTAGTCAATTACAGTTTCCCACTAAAATTTTATTTTATATCGCTGCTTTCACCAAGTGTACTGCTTTACACTTTGTTAATAAAAAAAATTCTAAGGGTAATCTACCATATTCATGCTGATGCTGTAAATGGGTACTTTAACTGTAGATTTGAAGGGGATCTCTTCTGAGCTATGAGCATTGTTTCTGAAATGGTTTGATATGGCTTAATATTTCTAAATGTCACTCTTGATGCCCGCGATGAGGAAAAGGCAAAAAGAATTAAGCTATCATATTTCTGTCTTTGTGAAGTAGGGACCAGTGAACAACAGCATACAGTATTCTAGTTTTTTGCTTGCTCCATGAACTGCTCTGTTAATGCATTTTATTTGATATGTTTTATGGACTTCAGTTAATTTCTGATAGGCAGCCAGTAATATATCCTTGACAATAGAAGCTGTAGCCCCTTACCTTCGAAAGAACATGCAAAGCTGTAATAACAATGGAACTGCTTATTAAACTGAACTGTAAGTCACTATTTTTATAACAAGTTGCTTAACAAACAGGCAAGAAATCACTCAATCTAGTTTTATGGGTTTTGTATAGCTTTTTGGTATGCTGCTTAAAGACAAACTAAAGCTCTTTGAGATTATCTGTCCTTTATCTTAACAAACACAACCTGTCCAATTTTTGTGGGCTTCTAAGGAAGATTTTGCAACATGAGTTCTTGGAGCCATGGTTCGGATCAGTCTTGTGCTGCTGCTTCTCTTGCAAAGGCTTTTCCGATGCTGATTCAGATGCTTCTGGAAGCATCAATGTTTCATGTGAATCACTGTCTGATGCTTGACTCTGGCTTTGTGGTTCACAGGCAAGGAAGGGATTGGGGTTTTATTTCCCCGGTAGGCTGCAGATTGGGGAGAAAAGGAAAAGATAAACCAAAGGTTTGAACTGTAAAACTGAAATTGCATAATTGAAATCACTAGCATGTGATAAACTTGCTTTCTTTTATTTGATAGAAGTGCAACTAGCAGTAGCAGATCCAACAATGTGCGTTAGAGTTTGCATATTCAAAAATGTGACTAATGTGAAAAAGTGCCTATTTAAAGTTCTGTTACCAGGTTCAACCTGGTAAGTGCAGCAACTTACTTGCATCTTTACAGCATGGCTTATAAGCACAAACCACAACTCTTTTTGAAAAATTGGGGGCCAGGGAGAGGGGGGAGCAGTTGTCTGGAGAACTCTTCATCTACGGAACTTGGAACAGCAAGGGGAACATCTTGCTCAGTATTGAGCTGGGTGCAACACAGTTGTTAATTGACTTTCTTCTTGCTCCCAATTTATGTTCAGTCAAGTTGTCAAGGATGGAGTGACGTTTCCATTTACTTGTGGAGCTGTCTGTGAGAAGATTGCTTGAGGAACAGAACAACAGCTAAAATAAACCTTTGTTCTTAGAAGATTGTAATAAATGTCAAACTAACTGTAATGTTGAGAGTGGGGGTTGAAAGGTCTTGTCTGTCCTAATTTGAGTCTCATCAGTAATGGCTTCAGCAAAAAGATAGGCTTTTTGAAGAGGGAGAGCAGGCAGGGCACTCTCCAGTTTGATTTCTGTGTAGCCTGTGCACCAAGTTACATAAACAGTAACCGCTGAGATTTGGATAATTTGGGAAGGACCGTTTGCCCCAACCTTGCTGGAAGCTTGTGTTATCCAAAAATCAAGTCTGCATCTTCAATTCATGACTGATTTCTGAACAAGTTATTTTGGGATTGACTTGGCAGAAGCAAAGAAAGCCTATGGTGTGATTTAATTCTGTCTTCTCTGATGCCTTATTGTGTAACCTGTTAGGCAATAGTTTGGATAGCTAGTCTATTGCTGCTCATAGCTAGTAGACTATGAAGTCATTTTGGGAGGGAAATTCCTTTTGTCACAGAACAGAATTTAAAATACTTGGCGAAATAGAGATATATATACGTACATACTCTTGCACTAATTTTCTTTTTGCCTTGGCAAGCATGTCAGGAGTGTTGCACCTCTTCGAGTAATTTCCTTTTCTGCAACCACAGTATCTTTGCAGAATATTTGATTGCAAGACTGAACTTGTTGTGCCGTGACAGTGACAGCAGACTGGTTGTAGTGCTGACCTGTGACTTAACAGGAGCCAACAGTTACTGACAATCTGTTAATTAAAAAAGTCTGTATAAATGCTGCACTTGTAGCTCTGCTTATGGTAATATGAAATGTAGTCAAGATTATCCATTTCCTAATATCACTTAAGGTAAATGATGTGGAAATCAAAGAGCAAGAGAGATGCTTTTTGCACACCTGGAAGCATGGTCGAAAATCCTGCTTTTTGTAAAGAAGTTGCTTCAGTCACTGGGTTGCTCAGATGGTCTTAGAGTTGTGGGATTGAATTCTGTCTGTCTCCCTGCCCTCTTCACTTCCCTGAAATTTTTGCATGGAAGAAGCTCTCAGTAGCAGTGAAACATGGTTATGTGTAGTTTGTTGGTGGCGTTCTGATGATTGCTTTAGCAGCCACAAGAAGTAAAGATCAGGCTGCAGTTTTATTACCAGAAAAAATTTCATTGGGGCTACACAAAATATTTGAAAGCTGTTATTTGGTTTTGAAATAGAAAGCACATTTGTCATGCCATCTGAGCATGGCCAAAACTTTAAACATACCACAAGTGCTGGAAACTATTCATCAAAATGTATGCTCTGGGCCAGTACATTTTTGTTTACCATCCGGAAAAACATCAGGTACAAACAATAATACTTTCTCCTGGACTTTAACAATAGCTTGGCCTGAAGTATACTTTATTTACAGGTTTGGGAGTGTCTTTGATCTGTTTGTTTGGGTTTTTTTCCCCCACCTTCTGCAATGGTTTGAGTCTTATTTTCTTCTTTTAACAGAAGCATTTTGCTTTACTTAAGACGTGGGGGGAAAAAAAGAGTTAGTGGTAAAGATTGGTAATGAGCAGAAAATTGCATAATAGTTTTTTCCTTATTGCTCGCACTCTAGAATTTGTCAATATTTTCCTGATGCTTGTTTCTTTCCAAAAAATCAGAATTAACCAAGCATGACTTTGAAACAGCTACCGTAAGAATTTTGGTAGTAAACCATTCATTGAAACAAATCTATTTTGGAAGTCCTGTTTTATTTAGTTATTTTTATTGTGAGCTGTGAGTGAGAACATAAGCAATTTTATAACCTTGCTTCTATGCTGAAGCTTAATTTTTGTAATTTGCAGTATAACAGATAATCTTTATTTACTTTGTAGGCTATTACAGAATGACCTTGCACTGAGCCTTTGTGGAAGAAGCAGGATTTAAACATCAGTTCTTCAATGTGCATCCTTCTGTTCAAATTTGACCCCCGACCAGTTTCAAAAAATGCATACAGGTAAAGGCAGCTCCAGTGACAACAGACTTGTTTCTGTGATTTTTTTATTCGGTTTCTTTTTGTAGCCGATGTTTGAATTACAAGCTCAAGTCAGTATTACGTGTTCAGTTATGCTTTTGTGATGTTTAACTTCATAACTTTCCCCATTGGAGGACTTACTGTAATCTCTTGAGGACCCTTTGTTTCCAGACTATGTAAGAAGTCTTGGGCTTTGTAATTGTGGGCCTTTTGCCGGTGATCTGTCATGTAGTGTAGGGGAAATCTTTTAAATATTGTCATCCAGAGTTTGAAAGTCCTACCTTCTACTTTATCATTTAAACTAAGGGGAATGATGTTTATTTGAAGCAGTACTCTGAATCCAAAAGGGACTAATACTGAAATGTAACAGCTTATGTAGCTTGTGGACAGTACCTTCTTGTTTACCGCTCTGTACGTGTTACATCATGGCTACCACTGCTCACTTTTCTATTCTGGTTTTGACAGCACTGGTTTACTTGTGAATAGGTGCATTTGCTTTTTAAAATGGGGATTGATGAGGTCAAGGTATCCTCACAGTTACTTATGCCTATCAGTTTGCTTTTGGGCCAAGGTGTACTTAAAGATCTCCAGTAGCTGTTTGTCCTAAAATTAAGTACTTAAAAGTTCAGAAAATGCTGGAAATAAAATCTCCTGTATCAATGTAAAGCAAGTAGTGCCGTGAAGTGAGGAATAAGGAACTTCTACTAAGTATCTTAGCTTTCCCCTTCCCCCAAATCTGCTTGCAATTAAAATTTTATGTAATTCAAGTTGTTTAAAATATAAAGTTAATTAAAATTTTAGGTAATAAACTAATAATCATGTGTGTGAAGTGGTTAGCCAAAAGCTTAAAACAAAATAAGCATTCCTGCTTCTAGGTAAGTTTTATTGGATGTGTTGATGTCATACAGTGAGTTTCCCAAACATTAAACTTTCTGTAGTAATTTTCTCTCTCATTACAGCCCTTGATTTTCTAAGTTCATATCCCACATCAGTACCTTTGAGTACATTCAGTGTGTAATAGAAAGATAGCACTTCAGGCCAGTGAGAAGACTGTAGAGTTCTATTGCTTTCTGTATTTATACGTACTGTATTGGTTCCATGGTGCTTTGTGGGGTATGAGTACTGGTATTCATCCAGAAACTGTCAGAGTCAGTATGCTCAGTAAATCACTGTGCCTTTCATTGACTTGGTTTTCTGCCCTTTTGTATTGAGAAGCAGATGCCATTCTATAGAAAGAAAGGAAATGAGAACCAAAACCTCAATTGCCCATAGAGTGCATTCCTTTCAGCATCTGGAATTTGCCTAAAACGGGTTTTGTTTATGATGTGACTGGTGCTGAATTAATATATCCATTTATTTGATCTGACTTTTTGTGTTGCTAGCTAGCAAAAGACAGATTCATCAGTGTGATGCCCCTTGGGAAAATCCTGTGATGTAAACTGTAGTTGGTTGCCAAGTGAACTTTCTGCCATGATCAATATTTAAAAGTAAAACTTACAGTAGTTTGCTTGCTATAAAAAAAAAAGATTGAAATTATTGATTTATAGCAAAAAACAACTTGCTATCAGTGGCAAAATAGGAGAACACTTTTGAGATGTTTTGGCCCCAATCCAGGAATGTTTAATTGTATTTATCTTTCTTAGTACCTTTTATCAAGTGATGTCTTGCTCTATACCTCTGAGATAAATTTCTCTGAGCCATCTGTTTTGGTGGTAAGTGCCAGGCCATAGTGTTCTTGGTGTCAGATTTTAACATCAGATACGTAACTTCAGTGCCCTCTTCCTTAATGTGCCATAACTAAATCTTTTTACTTTATTCAGAAGAATGTTGAAGTTCGTTGTTCTTAAATTGTTCCCAAGGTTTTTTTCACTTTTGCCTCGGCTTTCCAAAGGGCATAGGTCTGAGTATCCGTTGGGATGGTACTTGAGGTCTGAGTATCCATGGGGAATGGTACCCAGCCCTCCTGTACCCTTGCAGCTTGCTGTTCTACCACCTTCCATCTGTGTTCTCTCTACAGGCCTATTTGTAGTAAAGTTAGTGCATTGTAACAAACACTTTACTGTAGTCTGTTATTATTGTCAAAGGTAACGTGCTGCCTTTACATCTTTCTGAACTACACTGTGTGAATCTTACAAATAAACATGTTTCAAGCTTCAAAGCTATAATCAGAGTCTTTTTATGGAACTGAATTACATTGTAGGAAATTGCTTTAATGGGATGATTTCTCATGTTTTCATCTCTGCCTCAACATTAAAATAAATTTTAATACATAAATCCTAATATAGTTGAATTATTTCAGCTATAAAAATAGCTGAATAGGCTTTTTGCAATTTATTAGAAGATGAGGGTCACTTAATATTGCTCCTTTTCAGTATGATTAAGTTTCATAAAAGACAAAATGAAGATGTTTTGATTGTAGTGATCCTGTATACTAGCCTTGTGCTAAATTTAGGAGTCTGTGTATCAATTTTGAGATGGGGAATATTCAGTCACACCCGGAAGATTTTGCTTATTTTTAGTATTTAGATACTATAAACAAACTATGGTTGTGTATCAAGAATTATTGAAGTCAGAATATAATTGGAACTTCAGGAAATGAGAAATGCACTCCAACCAAACTGTTTTTTTTTTTACAGTAGAGATGTTTGTTCAAATAAAAATCTGTAAAAGGAGGATGCGTACTGTAAATGGAGGATGCTCAAGGAAAATGGCAGAAATTTGGTAAACCAGCTGAAAACCTATAGATGACAGACTAGAATCAGCTAGAAGAGAAACAATGCAAATCTGAAAGGATTATTTGGCATTTGAAAGATAAAAATGCATATATGCTGTGTTTTCCACCAGATGCTATCTTTGGGCAAAATGCTACGCATCTTCCTCACAATAAGAATGCCGTTGAAGGGTCTTTTTTCTATATAGCTGATCGTAATTCTTTATCTGTAGTATTTCTACTGTGCAACTGGCACCTCATGGTCATGTTTTAAAACATTGTGTTAATGAAGAGGTGAATTTGCAGGAAAGGTCCAGAAATCTGCAGAAAATGTCAGTACATTTGAATGCTCAGTGAAGTAATGAGATTTAGTTGGAATTTATTTTTTTAGTGTTGTGGCTTAAAAATTAGAATGAGAATTGTGTTGTCTGACTTCAGTTTATAGCGACAAACTTGGCTTCTGCTGTGTAAATGTAATTGACAAGCGGCTGCTAGGATGAACTGACAGTGATGACGAAACTGAGGTTACAGGAAACTGGTTAAGAAAATCCACTGGTTTTTGAAAGATGGCATTTCATTAAAATCAAATATTGAGTAACATAGCTTGAGAGAATGGGGATTATTCACAATCTCGCAATTGAAATAAGGACAAGTCATGTTATGGGTAATAATGAGCAGGACTTTGGAAGCTCTAGCTGTTGGATCATGGTGTGGTGGAGTTGTGCACAAGAGTGTCTGTGGTTACCTGTTGCCCTGAGTCTCCAGCACATGGCTTGCCTGGGGTTCCAGTTGTCTTTTTGTCCTTTACTTGGATCGGCCAAATCCACTACCTGCTCTTCAGCTGAGGATGTTCTACCACCTTTTTTGAATTCCAAAATAATGATTGAGGAAAGACTGAAGAGCGGCATCAAATGAAAGCTCATCCTCAGGTTTGAAAATGACAGTTTCTGAATGCTGATTCTCACCATAGAAACCCAGTAACGCTTCTCACTTGAGCTTTTATTTATAGATACCCTGCATCTATTTGATGTTGCAGTAAATCATTACATTTAGTTTCTGATGCTGTCTTCCGTTGTTTTTAAGTAACAGAAAATGTTAACTTGCTCACTTTCAAAAGATGGATGTGCACAGTCAGATTAGCCTCGACTTTTATTTCTACTGTTCCAGCACTAACAGTGCTAATGAAATGACTAACGTACATTCAGTCAGGTATTTACACAGTCTTTGAGGGAGCACACCAAACAAGTGGCTTTGTTTTTAATAACTTCTGCTAGATTAAATAGACAGAGAAACAGTTTTTGCTTTTCAAAGCCCAAGAACTGAGAATGTTCTAAATTCCTCTGAATCTCTCTGGCTGTACTGACTCTTTAAATCTTACCTGCTTTACATTCACAGCCTGACTGGCTTAAAATGGTGTTATCATTGAGTTTGACTGGTCTGCATTGATACCAAGCCTGGAACTTTTGAGGAAGACCTGTCCTATCTTGTATGTCTGCTGCTTCTTAAATATCGTGTTGAACTTGGTCTCTCAAGTCTGCAGGTGCCATTTATGATAAGTGTCAAAGTACAGAACAGAGGGAACCAGGCATAGCTAGCAAAATTTTCTGTCACTGCTGTTTCCTAATAATGTTTGTTTAATACCTGTTTTCTAAAATGATCAAATTTTAGATGGCACATGAAGAGCTACAGCATGCTTGTTGTCACGACAGCACTTGGTCTTGTGGAATGATGTGTTTATTTCTAAATATAAATAATGGATTTCATCCAGCAGCATTTTTCAACTGCATATTATTTTTCATGATTTCTTCTACCTCCTGATCTTGTAGCCTCCAAGGCTTATAGTTCCTGTGCTGCAAGGGCTGCCTCTCATTAACAAATTCGACTCTCTTGTCCTACTGTTCTAGTAAAACTCAGATTATGCAAGCATCTACACATGCAAAAAACCCCACCCCTCAAAACAACAAAAAACAGGGAAAGTGCCTCCAAAATACCTCTTGGCTGTTACAAAACCCCATGCATTTTCTCTTTTCTTCCATCTTGAGCATGCTGTCACTTCGAATTTCAGTGAGGCTGGACCATTGCAACTTTCACAAATTTATCTCTGTTCTGGGTCCTTGCAGGCAAAAACATGTGATGTATATCTTTGAACCACAGAAATGGAGCTTTAGGTGTCAAAGTCAGATGAAAAAATACTGTGACTATATTATCCTAAGTAATGATCCAGTAAAAACATGCTCTCATGCTTCAGATGTTTTTATAAGTTACCTATGAATCTGTGGGTTGCCTGTCAATTTTCTTTATTTAAGCTGTAACTTCACATGCTGTGGAATCTTGATTAAGATTGCTTATGTGGTCTTAATTCAGTCTCTTCCATTTTAAGTATTGTTCTTTGAAAATAATAGCTGCCTCATTCACATAACAAGATAGACTTGCTGAATGTCCCAAGACAATGAGAAGGCTGCTGTCAGATGTCATTCAGCTTTTACACTGAGTGATAAAGGTGAGACAGTATGTTAAAGGATGGTTTCATACCTAAAATGAGCTAATGCTGTGACAAAAATAGAATTCTGCTCCCGCCTGTACTGTGAAGTTCCTACGTGTAAGTAATAGTTTCTCTTTCCTCTTGTGTTCTGCAGGCTTATTCTAGCAGCTAATAGAGATGAATTTTACCATAGACCGTCCAAATCGGCAGATTTTTGGGACAGCAGCAATGAGATCCTTAGTGGTATGTATGTTCTGTTGTTTTGAGTGGTTTTCATACCATTTATAAGGGAATATGGCCTGGGTCTCTTGTTATGGGGGGTGATGATGGCATTTCTAGTAAGAGATATGCTTCTTCCCTGTACTGGGGATAACATATCGTAAGTTTGAAAGATGAGTTGTGCTGTTATCTTATTTTTTGTTTAATATCTTGTAGTTTTTTTCAGTTTTATGTTCTTTAACTGATTTCAGTCTAAGCAGTGCAATGAAAATGTATTAGATTTAATTCGTCCATCACAATTACTTTAGCTTTGTCACATACTCTGGAACACTTCTTAAAATAGGTGGAATTAGTTATTCTACAGGTTCATTGTCCATAGTAGTGACTTGGAATCATTAATCCAAGCCCCAGGAAAGTGAAAACTTTCTAATTTCTTATCAGTTAATACTTATAAACTACAGAACAATTTTAGTTATTGATCCATCAGTTTATTAGCTTTCATGTCTACATTTTGCTAAATTGATAGTACAGTTACCTGTGTGGTTCCCCTTTGTAGGGAATCTATCTGCAGTCATTTTTAAGTATAATCAATACTTCCACCTTTTCTCAGAAAGAGAAATGAAGCTCTGGAAGGCAAAGCATTGTTTAAATGTGAGATTCTGACTTTGCAAATAATCTTTGATGCTGTGTGTTATTGTCATTGGCAGGGAGGTCTGTGAGGATAAATTACTCCCACTGCACTGCACCTCCCTTACTTCTGAAGTTTTGGCTGATGCTTTTGTTTCATGCCAGACATTCTGGATGCTCATTTCCCCGGATATGAAAACTAGTCTGAAAACTAGAGGGCCCTGGACTTCTGTTTTCTATGCCCTTGTCAGCTCTGTCCATATTTGGTGTAAGAAACTGGTGTATTCTCTGTCTGGGGGTGTATCAGTGGAGATCTGATGAATATATGCCTTGGAGTTAATGTTATCTCAAATGAAAGTGGCAAGTTGAACCAAAATAAATTAAACTTATTCTTTATGTGACTTAAGCACAAAATATTTTTTCGTTTTTACAGCAATTTCAGAAAACAGGAAGTGCTATATGTTAATCACTGGGCAACGGTCAAGAAAGCTGTATCTTTTTCTTCTGTGTGCTTTCAGTTAAGCTGGAGAACATTAGTAAAAATATTGTGTAAAGATATGACATGGCTAAACTTGATATTGAAGTTTTTGATACTGAAGAAAGGAAATAATTTCTGAATAGGATCCAAAACCTGTTCTTTTGATCTTCTAAAGAAAGTTATCTTATGACATGATGATTCAGAATTAAGTTGCTAACAGTATGCATGTTATATTGAACTGTTTTCATTTCCTTTTTTTTTTTCTGTTAAATGCCTGCTGGTTAACATGAGTTTATTGCAAATAAGTAGTGGTTTGGTTTTTAACTTGTACTCCCTTTTAAGAGGTTTGGCTGTGGACTTTTGTGGGTCCTCCTCATTAATATAGATGACTGTTACCAGAGTTCAAGATTTTTATCAGCTGTCTGATTTACTCTACATTTTTCTAGTTACTTGTGGAGTTAAATTTGCAAATAACATTAATCTTCGGAGATTTGGCTTTCAGCTAACAAGCATTCTGAATCTACTTAAAGTTTTATATGTAATTGAGCATATAGGCAAAGCTTACAATTTTGCATTTACATGTAATTTTTTCATTATCTCTCATCTATTATTGCAGTAGCTTGGAAAATATCTGATAGTCCAAAATTGGAGAGTGGGTAATATAAGTGGACTTACCTCACTTACACTTCTCCAGAAAGAGTTTTGTACCTACTGCATTTTATCCAGCCTGATCAAGACTCAGGATTTGCATTGAGAAATTCTGGTGTAAGCTTGAGATTATTTTTTTTTTTTAAAAGAGTGAAATGGCTTAACTCTTACTTATTCCATTAGGTCTGGACATGGAGGAAGGAAAAGAAGGTGGGACATGGCTGGGAATCAGTAAGAAAGGGAAGATGGCAGCTCTGACAAACTATATGCAGCCAAAGGTTGATAAAAATGCAAAAGGAAGAGGTATGAAGGAGTAGAAATGGAAAAAGAAGAAAGTGGACAAACAAGCCCCAGTGTCCCGATAAAACAGTGATGATTACAGTTGTTTTTGTTTTAACACCACTTTATGGACAAATAACATGCTTATGTGCTACAAACAGAACTTGTGAACTGATAAGTTTGAGTACTGGTGTGGAGAACTTGACTTGGAGAATGATATTCTAATCAAGCAGGCAGAAGTAAAACAAGATGTAGTGCCTAGACCCTGAAGTTACATTCAGACAAGAAGTGCAGCACCAACTGTCCTCTCTTGACAGTAATTCTAATTTACAGTCAGAACAACTAAATAAGTGTTGAGCTAGATTTAGATTTGGACTTTTTGAAATGTGTGTGTTCTTGTTGAAACATCGAAGTCAGGGAAACGATGCAACTTGGATTATGCTGGAGTTAAGTCTAAAAGATTATTGTAGTCATTTCTCCCCTGCACGTTGATAAATCAGAGGAGCAGGAATAATATGGAAGAAACCTCCTCTGAAAGAGCATATCTGTGGCTTTTGGTTTTCTAGGCAAAAATAGGTCTGTCTGTCATATGGTACTGCAGTGGGAATATATTGCAATGGCAAAACATGTTCTACAGAGAAACAACTGAAGTATGTCATTTGTAAATCATTTTAGGGTCATGTATCAGGGAAATGAAGCAAGACAAGTTTGGCAAGATAGGAGGAGAGGAAATGCACATTCAGTGTAGAATTGTTAGTAAATACAAATTCTGTAGAAATTTTGACTGACTTCAGAGTTAAAGTCAAGCTCTTAATGTGAACATGATGCAATGCTGCAAGACTTTTAAAAGCTGGTTGGTAGTTTGGTTTGTGAGGTTTTTTCCCACTGTTAATACCCTGTTGGTAACAAATCTGGTGTCTTGCTGTTTTGCCAAGCCTGTCAGAATAGTGAATTCACACATACAAGTTGCTTTATGTACTTTTCTTCCTTAGGTGCTCTTGTAACAAACTTCTTGACTACAGATCTGGACAGCTACTCTTACTTGAAGAAAGTTTCAGTCGAAGGACATCTTTACAATGGATTTAATTTATTAGCAGCTGACTTGAAGTAAGTCTACAAAACATCTCAGTTCAGATGTCAAAGGGAAAAGGGTAACAGAAATGACATACATATACTTCTTAGCACAGTTCTGTAATGATACAGAAACCTGTCACAAACTAAAGCTGGGGTCTTTTTTGCAAATTGGTGTGTAAGGTCCCAATGTTACTCGAGTCTTAACTTCCTTTGTTTTTTTCATCTTTTGATTACTGGAGGGATATATCTTGTATTCTAATCACTGCTTCCTGCAAAACTTCTTCCAGCTTTTGCCTAAAAGGTCACAGTTAGTCTTTACCTTGAAGGCTATGTGGCTTGTGTTTTGGAGAAAACAAAACCTTGGCTTCATAATTTCTCAATTTTTTTCTCTGAGAAGTGGCATACTGTGACAGGATTAGAACTGCTGAAAGCTTTCAAGCTATTAGTACTGTCAGAATGACTGTATCATTAATCTTTGAAATGTTTAAAAAAAAATGAGCAGGTACCAAATATCTTAACTTATCCAAGTTTCTGCAGCTGAAGAAAGGACCTTGGATACTTGATTATAGTCAGTGTGGCTGGCACAATCCTTTCCACTCACATGTGTGTGGGCACACACAAGTATATATGCTGATTTTTATCTTTTTTTTTTTTTCTTTCCTTTGCATTATGCCTGATTCAGAGGAATAGAAATCCAGGGCTAAGACAACTCCAGGCTACCTATGAATTCTGTTAGATGTATACTTCATGACCATAAGCAGGTATAAATTGCCAAGAGCAATCTACTGCTCTGGCATGCTTTCTGCAGAAGCATTAATCTTATTAGGCCCTGCAGCACCGGGTTGTCTTCTCCCACTCAGATTTTCTGCATGCTTCTGGGAAACGACGTAACACTATAACCTTCTGCTTTAGGTGTTACTGTTCTGAGTGAAAATAATTTCCATCGCTATCAAGTTAAGCCTATCGCTAACTGGCCTTGTGTTTACATTTTTCACTTTCTGTATTACACCACCTTCGGCTGGTGGTTCAGACTTACGAGTCATTTCTTCCCTACTCTTCTACTTCCCTGCGCGTGTGTTGTTGTCTTTTTAAGAAAGGCCTTTATTTCAAATTCTGCCAGGCTATTAGTTTTCTTTTTTAATTTGCTGACATATGGTGGGAAAGTGAAATGAAACTTACAGGTGATTGAAGTCTAAAAGGATGAATGTAGAAAGGCAGATGTGCCACCTGTAAAGATACCAGGAATGTGTGTTTGCTTGGTGTGCCCACTTAGAAATAAGTGTTTAGATTGTGTTTCCAGAAGTTTAATCCAGAAGTGGGTTAGGCAATTATAGTATCTTCTGCTCTTCTGTTATTTTTACTCTCTAGTTTAAAAGTTCATTACCTCACCAGACACTTCCCAAAATTTTTCTGTTGCTTAAATTAATTTTTACTATGGTCAGAGGATCTGACTGAAAAGATAATGGAAGAAATAGTCTTACTACATTTTCAAGCAAACATGATAATCAAGGTGTGGCCCATCAAGCAGTAAGTAGGTTTGTGTTTGTTCTAATTTAAGTAAGTAGTCATAGTGACTGCTAGTATAATGATATTGAAGTAGATTTGATCGACATTATTTAAGGCAATCTTTCAAATGTTGGTTTGGTTTGTTTATTCCTCCATGCTAGGCTAATAGGGAACTGTATGCTCAATTGAACAGTCTTTCTGTGGTGATGCAGGTCATAATTCCTTGTTGAGTATCGCTCTGAACACTGTATGTATTGATTAACTTCTCCATTTTGACATGTCCTTAGCCTTGGATACTCTGATGAAATGAAGTTCTTGGCGAGCTAATGATGCAGAGCAATTTCTATAAGATATGTAAACTTGTCATTTTAGGAAATGGGAAGTACTCCTGAGAGAAATGTAGTGTATAAATGGAAGGTACTTTTCTATGTAAATGGAAAATGTTATTGTAGTTGATGCTATTTTGTTGGGCCATGTTACTGTTCAAAGGAAAGATTGAAGACTGTTCTTAATATGTTCTTCTGTTGTGTAACAAAGAGTGATTGACTCAGTTAGTGGTGTGAAATGGAGAGAAAACGCGAAGGTGTAAATGAAGCCATGTTGGGAGGGGTATGTCTGAGCACATGATACTGCTGACTGTAGGCAGCACATTTAGAGAGATACTTATGTTTGAGTTTTCAGGTACACATTTCAGGAAAAGACATTTTTATCTTCTCTCTGTATTGTTATGATGACAGTATGCAATGATGTGAGGAGAGCTGAAAACCACCATACAGGTTGTAAAATCTTGTTTATTTCCACAGCTTTGTGTGACTATTTTCAACATGCGTGGGTTTTGACACTTTTAGTGTAATGTATTTGCTCTCTGGCATCTCATGATGTCAATTTAAACTCTATTAATTTCTTTTTCAGTAAGAATAGCGTGTTGGAAAAAAATACTTGCTACTTTTAGTTTTCTAATCCGTTCAATTTATCATCTTGCTGTACCTGCTGAGTATGTATGTAGTATAATATCCCATTATCCTAAATAGAATAGAATAGAATCATTAAGGTTGGAAGTGACCTCAAGGATCATCTAGTCCAACCATCCCCCCACCACCTATTACCCACTAAACCAAAATGTACTTTTATGTTGAACATATGGCATATGGCAAACAGTGTTTATTTGGAATCTTGTGTGGCTGAATAAGTAGCTTCTAAGAAGGCAGTGTCGCTGCTCCTCCAGTTTTTCTTATCAGTAAGTCTGATTAGAGAGGAGCAAGGTTATCGGAAGCTGGACTGGTCTCTGAGAAAGTATCTGCTTAAGACTGAGAGCAGTTTTCCTTCTTTCTCCCTTTGTGGTAGTAACTGGAGTAATAGTGAGCTGCTTTTGTGGTGATCAGGACAGCATTTCTGTTTTGAGGAAACCTGTGTTTGTCCAACAGTTCTAGTTGCTACAGTTGCTCAGACTTCCGTGGGTACCTCAAGCTTGTGTTAGGGCTGTTGTGGCAGCATCTCACTTGCATGCCATACTGCCAAGTGTGTAAAATGGACTGCCCTGAAGGACAAACTGAAGTGGCAGCTTCTTGTCACTCTCCCAGCAAGTTTAGAGCCTCTGACAGGTTGTCAGAGCCCATATTGTTTATGTGCAATAAGATCCCTGTGTAATAGGAGTGAATCACTTTCTCCATGAGGAATAGATGAATTGTCCCTTACAAAAGAAGTCAACTAAAGGGAGCTGCAGAAAAAGGCCTTCCTGTAAACTTTTCTGCTCTCCCCTGTGAGAGGCAGTTTTCATCCCTTCCAGGGGAAATGTAGTAAACTGTACCATCACCTGCATTGACCAATTTGGTAATGTAATGACAATAGAGGTGATGTACTAGAATATATTCTTAATGTTCTGATCTGGAGAGTGAAGCTTGGTTAATAATAGGTTATATCCTTGATGTGATAGGACTGTGTTCCAGTTGAAACTGCAGATCAGATCCCCAAAACAATGGGGTTGGAATGTGTGTGTGGGGAGGGGAACATATACACAAGTATATAATAAAGATACTTTATGTAGAGACTGTATATATTTTTTTCTTTTTTAATATGGAAAAGTTAGTTAGTAGCAACATCATTGAGATAAAAAAGGAAAATAAAGAAAAGGTGTCTGGGAGAAGAGTTAACTGTTGATAGTGCAGGGCCTTATCAGATTAAAACATCTGATCAGTGTGACCAGGATTTGAAACATGGTCTGTCTCATTGAGCAAGGTTATCAAGACAAGAGTATGTGGGAGGGATTTGATTGCTCTCCAGATATTAGATGTAGGAGCCTTTCCAGTGAAAAGTGGGACAGGGTCAGGCTGCTGGTGTGGAAAGAATGTAGATAGGCCGGTCATCATGACTGCCCCCTTGAATTTCTTCCCATGCATTGTCATACCACCTTCTGCAGAGTACATCTGTCTTGCTCCTTGTGACTTCCTCATGAGAATGAGGTGTCCAGGTGCTTCTCTACTGTCTCCTGTACTGTCACCTTTGAAATATTTCTGCATAGATCCTCAGTCATTTGCAAGTCTAGTGAGATGGATAGTCCAATGTCAAGAGAAGGAGAAAAGCTTATGAAAAACTTTCATTTTTATCTCTTCACTCTGGTGTCAGCTTCTGCCTGGCTCAAAAAAATAAAAATAGGACACCACCAAAGGAATGATTAGACACTGACAAAAAAAAAATCAAAGTAGTGTTTTAAAGGAGACTTTGTATGCTGTGAATATCCAGCGGTATTCTTTCTACCATTTTATTTGATGATAGGTGGCATATATACAAAAACATTTGGACTTTGCAGTTGGTGGTTTGGTGTTTGCTTGTTTGTTTTTTTAGCTTTAGAACAGAAAGTTTTCTGACTAGCTCGTGAACATTGAAGAAAATAACATTAATCTGTGAACTGTAATACTTAGTTGAAACTACCGTTCAGCATTTCAAACTGCCAATTTCATCTTCTCTCCTTGCACAAAAAATACTCACACACATTATTCATGAAACACCCTAATGTCCTTGTTTGTAAAATATTCACCCTGTTAGAAGATCAGAGCTCAATGCTCAGGGGAGTGTGATCACTTGGTGATAGCCACACCCTGTAGAGCTTTACTACCTCATTACTCTTTTTTCCTTTCTGTCTGTATTTTTGTTGAACATGACTTGGAGCCACCTTGAAGTTGAAGCAGAGCAGGAGTGCAGAAGGACGTTGCTCGTATTTCATTAGCATTAAGAAGTAATTGTGGCAAACTCCGCATGGCTTTCATGTTGCTGTGCAGCATCTGTTACTGCTGAGACTTATGCTGCCTAGAATATTTCCTAGAACACTTATTACTGCTTACATGTTTTGACAGAATGATGTATCTAAGAGCATAATTTTTATGTAGTTTCAGCTTCTTTATGCTGTCAGCTATTGCTGGGACTTAGGAAAAAAAAAAGTCTACTGGGTGCTATTGTCATCACTTTAATTATGCCTTTCTTACTTCTCCAGTGAAATAGGTATCTATACTTGTAAACCTGGGGTGGAAGAGAATCTGAGTCCAGGCCGATATTTTAAGGCTATTGCTGTGATCAAGCTTACAGTGATTTTTATTTTTTTTTCCCTCTTGGCTTCTGCCTTGATGTTAAGTACTGGGTATCTGTAAACAGTAGGAAGAGAATAGGCAGAGCCAAATGGTGAAAGAAAGAGTAGCTGACTGGCACAGTGAACTAGATGTTGGAAGTATTGTCATTTCAGAAGTCTCTTGGAAGGAGTCTGTCTTCTTTTGACGCAAGACAGCAGCAACGTTGCAGTGGAAGTAAGTGTAATAGAAAACACATCTGGGGAACAAGATACAACAACTGAATTAGTGACCCTGCAGTTTGTTTGTATTCCCATCTTTTTGTTAAACTTCAGGGATCTTGTTACTGAATTTGTCAGTCATGAGAATCTTAGAACAGGTGCTAGATGACAATATTCTTTCACATAAAAAGCCATTGCTAGAAGTCAGTAGTGTCTACTTATCCAGTATGTGGTCTCATTTATGTTAGGACTTGTCTTGCAGCTGTCTTCAAGGGCTTGCCTGGGCCATTTGCCTACCTTTCCATCTAAAACTCTGTCTTTTGAGACCTCATGTGATAACAATTGCTCTGATCTTTTCTCTTCATAGATCTTCTACAGTAGATACAGGTTCAACAATTTGAAGAGAGTAACAAATGCACCGTTAAAGTAGTTTGTATAATTTCTGGTGTCTTAACTGGGAAAAAAAAAGATACTGACTTTAATGACTTTGCTTTATTTGCTTAAATATTACGAGCATTTTATGTATTATAATTTCTACTGTGCTTTTCATTTTTTTTAATGACCCAAATGTTAAAATAAGCCATTAGCAGCCAATGTTTTTTCCTGTTTTTTTAACTTGGTTTATTTTGTTCTTCCTATCCTTAGTCATTGTCTGTGTTGTATTAATTCCAACTAGATTTGAAAAGTATAATCCATAAATAAAAGTACTGCATCTTGCTTTTGAGATAGAATATAAATAGTTTGCTCCATGAAACACACCATTTCAGCAACTTCAGGTGGCCTAAAATACTCTTGTTCTGTGCCCCTGTTCATGGAAAACGTAGTGTGCCAGTGTACTCTTACGAGTATATGGCTTCTTGTATCCTAGCATGTGACTGGGACCAAGAAGTTAGACTGGTCTATTAATGACAGCTCAGCTTAACGTTCTCCTTTTTTAGCTGCCAAGGGATTCTTTCTAATATTAGTACTAACTGTGTGCCAACTCTAAATGTACTGATCGGAACTGGGCTTGTAGAAAGGTGTC
This sequence comes from Psophia crepitans, assembly GCA_013399095.1. Taxonomy (NCBI): domain Eukaryota; kingdom Metazoa; phylum Chordata; class Aves; order Gruiformes; family Psophiidae; genus Psophia; species Psophia crepitans. Next base: position 922,042 of record VWZZ01004918.1, on the reverse strand, counting down.
TAACCCACGCCGGGGTAGACATGCTCCATACACGTTAATATCACTTCATGCTAACCATTAACTAGCCATAAAGATAATACGGAGTGCTGAGGAGAAGAAAGACCTGACATTGCTAAAATGGCCAGCTGGTCCTAACCAAACATTAATAAACAAGGACTTGGGAACATTAGTATAACTTCCATTCCGTTTTCAGTCTGGGTCTAGACTTTGTTTGTATGAGGCTTTGCAAGGGCCATAATATGCTTTGAACAAGATGATTAATATCATCCTGTTTTCAGAAGTTTCATTTTTTGAATAACTGAACTCATACACCCAGAAGTCCTCATAGAAGGTGTACTGATCCTTTGAACTCCTTTCCTTTTTTTTACTCCTGTAAGGTCCCAAGCATCTCAGATATGTAGCTTAGTATTTGCAGCCAAATGTAGGGACTCCTATATATAGAAGTCTTATATTTGAAATTGTAGAAAATTTGTAATGGCATCCATATAGCTTAAAAGCAAAATATCTTGGTAATTTAACTGAAGGGGCTAGTAATAGGAAAAAGTTAGACTTCTCATTGTATATGGCATGACTGTAAATAGTTTCAGGAAATATACTGTTTACTCAGTTTTCTCATACAAATATTGCTGCAGACAAGTGGCAAAAAAGTTTGCTGAACCAGCATAAGTGAACATTTCATTAGAGATTTCTCCCACTCTTCCAACAACTTATTTGTAATACTTAACGTTTTCTTTGAATAAGCTTATGTGTCCATTAAAAATGATTGTTTTGATTGCTCCGTTTACCTGTTCATGAACAAACTATACCTTTTTTCTGTGTAACTTTTACTTGGGAACTTCTTTGTACCTGAAGGAATCTCAAGAAATAGAAAGGGAGTTCAGGTTATTGATAATAGAAATTTTTTTCTTCCACCTGCACTGTACAGCAGCACCTTCTCATATTCATTGAAAATGCTATATTCCTCTGTCTTTGTGTGTTTTAAAGTAATTTTAAAACCCCTTTTGTCTCTGATTAAGAAAATACAGCTCTTTCAAGATATTCCATAAATGGATCACATATACAAGTTAATCTATGGTAGCAAAACAGAAATTTACATCTTAAGAAATGAAGGAAAGAAAATTCTGGTCATATCTTACATTTTCCTTCTTCGTCCATAACAAAAGCAGGTTAAACAATCTAGGTACTCCCAATGCAAATACTCCAAATGGGGTAAAGAAACAAATTGTCTTTCCACTAACATACTTTTTTATTGATGGGTAGAATATTTGTACTAAATCACAGGTAATGCATTCACATGAGAACTCCTGGCAGAGACTAGTAAAAATCTTCAGTGCCTAAGAATTAGGGCCAGATCAGGAAAGGAGTGATCGATACTCAGTGCCCTGCTGAAACTATAGACCATGCTAGCTGTCACGGTTCTGATGTGAGCAGTTGTCTGTGAAGAATTAAGTGGTCAGTAAGGAGTCTTGACATCAGCATAAGGTTAATTTGAACAAGGAACTTAATGCTAAAAAGAACAACAAAGATAAGGAAAACAAGTATCTCTTAAGTCATTATAGGCAAGTTCAGAAAATGCCGCATTTCTTTTAATGGTAGATAAATTGTAAATTGAACAACTGAGAGCTGCCTATGTGATATTTTGCAATAAAAGCAACAGTATAGCAGGTAGTATTTGTGTAATTACTGTCTTCTAACTAAGCCAAAAAACTTGGACAACTTTCTGTAAGGCATCAGAGAAGTTTCATGAGTTTGGGAGAAGGAAGAGTAGTGCACAGAGAAGGAAAGGCAGTTTTATTTTTCTGTGTTTTTTTATTCTTTTTACCTCTTCTGACTTGTATAATTAGTAAGTTAATATTTTTCTCTCCATTTGCCTGTCTTGCAAGGGATGCTGTAGAATGTCTTTCAGGATGCCTTTTTAAGAAGAATATAAACAGCTGAATGAAGACTGTTTTGCTTGTTATTAAGGTTTGAGTAGCGGATGATAACTTATACAGAGCAATTTAACTTTCAGTACATCATTAATGAGATTGCATTCTATATACTCTTATTTGCATCAAGGCACAGATATGTCTTTTTATATTAGGAAAAAATGAGGAGCTGGAAATGGCTTCTCTTACTGTATTATGTTTCATGCTACTCCAAATTCAGTCTTCACTGCAAGTTTTGTGTTTGGGGTTTTTTAATTCAAAAAGTCTATCTGCTGTCTAAGGAGCTAGAGCTTGAGGGACAAATCACAAGCTGAACTACAGTCAGAATGTATTAGTTGGTAATTGGAATAATACTCTAGTCCACTGTGGACAAGTAAATCACTGGAGTGATATACAGAATTGTATGATCTCATGGCTGTGTCCTGGCAAATATATATTAAAAAAAAAAACAACAAAACACACAAAAAACACAAAAAACAACAAACCCACCACAAAACAAAAAAACTCCAACCAACAACAAACATCAAAGCAAAACCCACCCACCTCAGCGATCTGAGGAATCACTGCTTAGTGAGCCATCTAATGGCAATCTTATTCCCCACTCTCCGTTTCCCACAAGACACACACAGCTTATTGAAGACTGACTTGATTCTTGTTGTTTCTTATCAGTTGATTTGGTGTTTGTGTTGTCAATATCAGTATGACTACTTACAAATCTGTGCTGTTTGGATATACTGATACCATCTCTGCTGAGTTATTTGCAATGTTGGAAGCTGTCTTTGAACAAACATGATGTGAGATGTGTTGCATGTGGTACTTAGGGACATGGTTTAGTGGGTAATAGGTGGAAGGGGGATGGTTGGACTAGATGATCCTGGAGGTCTCTTCCAACCTTAGTGATTCTGTGATCCTCCCTGCTAAACTGTGCACAAGAGAGTGAGCACTGAAGGCAGTACCTGCAATTAGAGAGAGGCTTACAGAACAGTAGTTACAACTATCTGAAAACAGCCTGAAAAATGCATATCTGTCACTTAAAGGATCCATCTATGCCCTACAACATTTACTTCTGCTAGATAAAACGGCCAGCAGTAGTCCCTCTTAGAATGCAGTAGCAATTGGAAAGAGATGATGGGGAACACTACTTGCTGTGATGGACTGTCCCTTTGTTTTAACATGCCCCCTTCCCCCAAGTAACTTGTCTGCAGTTATTCAAAACCATACAGATTTTTGTCATTAAGTCTGACTACTTTCCATGCAGCGGTTCTGGGGTTTTACTGAATCTTAATACAATTATGTTTAAAAATGACAGTGGTACAGCTCATACAGTATTTTGAGAGGAAGAGAGTAATAGAACTTGTCAATTAATCTCTAGGCTGTGGTATCATAGTAGTAGCAGTGCGAGAAACATCTTGCTGTGTTGGAAGATTGCATGAAATTAAAGCTTAATCAAATATAGAAGCTGATGGTTTTTCAAGGAGAAATTCTTATTTATATTTTCAGTACCACCAAAGGAGATGTAATTTGCTACTATGGAAACAAAGGTGAACCAGAACCTGTTTTCCTACATCCTGGTAGGCTTTCATCAGAAAGGTCTGAATATTACTTTTGGTTATTTTAAAGGAATCAGAATGTAGCTGTATTGCTCTGATAACTTAGCTATTTAAGTGTTGTTTTCATTAACTTTTTATTTGTATTCTTTAAAAGAACATTAAATGTCTTTAAATTCATGTAAGTATTTACTAATAAATTTCAGTAAAGAATCAGTAGTTCATTGAAAGCTTGTATTTGCTAATTTTAGTTTTTGATGTTCAGGGGGGTTGGGGTTTTCTTATGTGGTTGTGTGTTGGTTTTGTATGTTTTTTGCTCCCCTAATAAAACAGTCACAAGTAGTGGTCCATAAGAGTTGTTGAGAAATAGTTATTTTTACACTGTGGAGATTCTTACTCTCTGAAGTGATGTTGTATATCATGTGATAAAATAAATACATCTTTGATACACAGGTTAATGACTCCACCTTTTTGAAGCAAAATGAAAGCAGGCAATAGGATTAATGATGAACTTACTGCCAGCATTTGTTTTTGTCCCTCAGACTGTGTGGGATAAGATAATGATGACGTTATTTTTTTGCATAGTATGTATGTTAATTTTCTTAGCTCCAGAGCTTAATAGGTGGTTTGGGTTTTTTTTAATTCATAGGAATATATGGTTTGAGTAATTCTTTGTTGGATACACCATGGAAGAAACTTCAATATGGGAAGCAACTTTTCACGGAAGTGGTCAAGAGAAGTCCAGACCTTACCAAAGACGACTTGGTGCAGGAACTCCTTACAGTGATGAATAATCAAGAGCCGTAAGAACACAATAGCCACAGTGAACTCAAAATGTGATATGACCAGTTTAAAAATTTCATATAGAAACTATTTTGATAGAAAAGAATCTTTAGCTTTCTATTAATTGACTGAAGCTGGGTAGTGAAGGGCAAAAATAGTGGTTTTTCTCCCCACAGAGACTGACTTTCAACAATATTGATTTTTAAGCAGCAGGTGCAGTAAACATTATTACTGCAGTCCTTGGTACTCATAGACTGTACACTGATTTCTCTATCCCTTTTTTCTTTTAAAGATTGCACTTCTTAGTCAGCTTAAAAATCAAACAAGTAAACCTGCTATAATAATAGTTAAATTGAACTTTGATAAATAAAATTGGAATCTTTAATTATTAAAATAGGAAACTACTTATCAGTAGCATTTGAGGGTATGTTCTGGTGATGTGAATGGAAAGCCAGGGATGTAGGGCTGCTGCAGTAACCTTTGTGACCTTAGCGTCTCTTTTGTGGGATGCTGGTATTTGTTTAATTACAATTAAGTTTGATGTGCTTTATAATAGAATTATGTTTCTGAATATCTTTCAAGGATTGATCGGAACATATGTCAAGAAATATGGGCACAAGCTCACATTGTCCTCTGCTGCATCTTCACAAATATTATTTTAAGGATTGCCTTAGGTATTTTCCAGGTATTCCAAATAAAATTGAAGGAAGCAGAGAGGTCTTTCTTTGACACCAAAAGAATTCCTGGAATCTAACTGGAAAAATGCTTGTTTATGTGATGTGCCTCAAATTACTTGATCATTAGTGTTTTAATTGAAACTGAAATATAGAAAGACAAAGAATAACAAGAAAGTAAAAAATTGTCGGGATACAAAACCAAATTCTTAAAATGAGACAAAAGTTCAAGACTCTGAAAGAATTTCTATGGGAAAGAGCTTACAAGCTGTTTTATCTTTGGTTTTCCTCATACTTTAGTTTTGAACACAATTCACGCTTTTGTACTTTCTGAAAAGTGATTGTTATTTATCAACCAATCAGTCAACACAGCTTGATTCAAGAGGCATGGATTTGTTAATATTGGAGAAGTAAATCTTTTTTTTTATTGCTACTTTTTTCAGTCAGTTACCAGACCCTGCAATTGAAGACCAAGGGAAGGATTATATACGTCCTATATTGAACAAGTATGCAGCTGTATGTGTTCGTTGCCCAGGTTATGGAACGAGGTAAAAATTTCATATTCAGAAATCGGTGTGTACTGGATGAATGCATATCTCAAACCAAAATTATGCTGCTATAAGCTTTCACTCTGTAGTGACTGCTTTAAATTTGTTCAGGTATTAATCAGGTATAATTCAGTAAAGGATTTCCTTGCTCAGTATTCTAGTGTCTTAGATTTGTTACTGCTGAGCATTTAAAGCACACGTTATGGTTCATCTTTGGTGGGGACAGTTCTGGTTCCCTGGTGTAGTAGCACATCTGACCACCTCTAATGTGGGTATCATCAAAACATGAAAAGCTTTGAAACAATGTTTTTAGCAGAAATACACAACTAGCTCTATATCTGAGGAACTGCAGAATAACATTTATCTTCCAAGAGAAAGAATAGTTTCATCTGCATAGCTAAGTTAGAGGTTTCTCTAGTCATGTAATATATGTAGCCACCACTTTTCATGTGTTAGAACTGAGTACTCCTGTTCAAAAGAACGTGTATTTCCACTTTTCTAACTGATGCTGCTGTTTTTACTGAGATATTCTCATCTCCTGCTCAGACTGTTCTACCAAAGCTGCAAGAGAATAGAATAATACAATGCATCTTACATTTAATCCTCAATGGGACAAAACTATAGGTGAACCCTGTTGCTGCTGGTAGGGAATTCTTGCTCTAAAAGACTGCCAACAGTTTTGTCAGATTGGTCTCTCTGGTATAGTCAGCCATAGCATTTCCACTGCAGAGATGTAAATTAATAAGCAAAGAGTACTCATTTCTGTAAATATTTTAAGTTGGTATTCTGAGAAAGAAACCACTGCAAAATCTGAATATCTCTAACAAATGTATTCAAAGAAAATTTTAAATATGGGATAATGAAGACTTAAAATAGTAAAGAAGCACCTTCCTCCCCTTGCTTCACGGGTGATGGTCTAGCTATTTCATAGGAAACAGGGGTAACTCACTAGAAATACTGACTGCTTGATGGTGAATTACCACCATATTTCAAGTCTTCCCTGCTCCTATAATTGTATGCTCACACTTCTCTTTCCCTTAGCAACATGGCTTAGTGAATAGATATTGCTAATTAGGCCTACTACTGCTAATAGTAGATATTCTTCTGAGGAAATTAGGAACTTTCTTTTATGAGTGAACAGCTGTGAAATGACTTGGGGAAGGCTGCCACATCAGAATGGTAGAGAAGTCCTACTTGTGTCAGCATCTCTCTGGCAGGGTACTGCAGTGTTTGTAGGGAAATGATAGCTTATACATGACAGTGGCATAGATGCATGAAAGGAATCTGCTTTTTGTGAAATCAAATCTTCTCTTTGGAAAGTTTGTAAAAAGAGAATTTTTTTGTGTGGTTGTGTATCAATATCCTGTGATAATACTGTTTAAATATTAATGAACAATTGGTTTGAAAGGAAGGAATGAAAGATACAAATAACCCATCAGGGTACATGTAGGCTGTGAAGAAAAACTTGGCTTTATGCTACTTCTGAATGAAACACTTAGCAGTAAAAATAGTTAAACCTTTCATCGTACTCTGTAAATGAGCAGCTTTGTGGGTGTCCGCTACTGCAAGTGCAACAGGGAATCGGAGCAGTGGAGTGACAGAAGAGACTGAAAATGCCCATTTGAACTTGCCGGGTTGATTTCTGCCTTGCTGGTGTGCTGCTGATGTGGTCAAGAAAAAATGAGCTAAAATCTTTGGGAATGAGGGATGGGACCCTGCAAATTTCCATAACGGACATAAGGCTTAACCTTCTACCTTTATGCTGTTTCAGGACTAACACGGTCATTCTCGTTGATTCGGAAGGATGGGTTACTTTCACAGAGCGCAACATGATCAATGCAGATGTCAACCAGTGGAAAACAAGCACCTACGAATTCAAACTGCACACTTAACAGCTTTCCATTTGAATGGTTTGTAATAAAAGCAGTGAGAGAACAAGCCATTTAGCTCTAGTAAATGTTTTGTGCCAGCCTCCACAAGCTAAAAATAGCAAGGAAAGCAAAAGTTTATTTAAACTGGTAGCATATCCTATGACAAATCCTTTGGATAAAACCACTGTTTTTACATTAAGTAGCAATTTATAATCAGAAATAAATCTCTGAATATCACCCTGCCTCCAGGGTAAGGCCATCTTTACCCAAGACAAAGTCATTGCTTTTTTGTGAGTGTGGTTTGTTTGTTTTAAAGATGTTTTAAGTAGACTTATACATGTTTTTGGCTCCAAGGAGGGAAAACATTTGCTGCTTTTATTTTTCTATCTGAAGGTTTTACCAAACTTTGCTTTCCCTTCAACATATGCTTTTTTAAGATTGTATAGCTGATGCCATTATGCATTAAATGAATGTATGTTATCTTTGTAGCATTAAGTGCTTTAGTAATATTTAAACTTCAGTGCCGTGGTACAATGTTCTGCCTGGGGAGAGCAGAGCAGGGGGGAGTTCTTTACATTTGTTTTCCTATAGATAGTACAGCAACACATCTTATTTCTAAAACTTGATTTGAGAGTAGGTAGGAAATTTAATTCAGTCTCTGTTTAGTTTTACTGAAAAAATCATGGGAGCAGACTTGCTTATCTTTAACCGGAATAAAACTATGTGTATTGTGATAGTCTAATATTTTCCGGGTAGTCTAATTAGCAGTATTGGTTTTCTTACTTTCTTCCCCAGCAGGCAGGTAAAGAATAGGTACCTGCTGGCAAACGGAAGCTGAATAAGAAGTTTACATATATCAGCTGTTTTGTACATGTGCAATTTTGGCTTCATTTCTTTATTGGTATAATATGTTAAAGCCTAGAGTAATGGCTCATAGATTTTTTGTAAAAATAGCAATTTGTTGTAAGGTGACATTATTGCAGTCTTATATTGCTGGAAAAGTTGCGTATTAAGATGCACTTCGTATGTTTTAACATCTGTGAATTAAAAAGCTATTTAAATGCATGCTTTTTTCAATTATTCAGTGCCAGTCTAGGTGATAGAAGATTCTAGTTAATATCAAGTTATTTTAAAACCCAAAGTTATTTTGCTGCTATTGGTGTTCTGTTCTGACTTACTTTGAATGCTGAATACTTAGTAATGGATCACTACTATTTTTTTCCTCTATATATGCTGGATGGTGTCTTTTTACAAGTCTCAGATTATAAATTATTGCAAAGCAGCAGGATTCCTTATACTCTTCACAAAGATGCACAACTGTTCTGTACTCAAGTTTGTGTGTTCCAGCCTTCTGACTAGTGTGTGTGTGTCTGTAATGGAGGCAGCAGTGAATTACACTCGCCATTGAGGCGAAGTACTGGGAAAGGCCATTCCCAGATTTCTAATTGCCAGGAGATGCTAAAGCAGCATTTAATCCATTAATTCCTTTGTATTTGCATATTTAAATAGCTTCTAGGTACCAGGCCTGCTTGCATGACTAGTCACTGGTTGTTGATTCAGTACCATATAATGACATTTTGACCACCTTGATGGCGAGACAGTGAGTGCAGTCTTGGGTTGTACATGCTTTCAAACGCGGACCCTTGAGACTGTCTTTCTGAGCTCTAAGAAATGGCCCTCTTATTTTTTGATGACTGTTTAAACAATATATTTGTATGAATAAAAATGTTATTGTTCTTTTTAGATGGAAAGAAGTAGCCATAACTATTTTAAACTTGAATTTGACAAATGAATATGTAAAAGCAAAACTCTGCTTTGATGGCTTGGTCTTACTGAGAGTTTGTGTACCAGACTTTTTTATATCTTCAGGAAAAAAATCGCTAGTGTGTATTTGAACAAGACATTTTCGTTGAAGCCCTTACCTAAGTGGCAAGTGAAATGCCTGCCATTTCATGCTAAAAGCCTTTATAAACCTTGTTTTTATAGTAGTCCTGTAATAATGAAGACATATTCTTATTTTCTACATATAGGCAAAATAAGAGCAAGTCAGAGCTTAGATGTAAAAACAGATGATGATAATGTATTTTACTTTGCTTGAATCAAAATTCTAAATCTGAGATTTGCTTTTTCTGACAATTAAAAAACAGTAAAGAACCAAAGCCTCTGTTATTTTTTTTTTATGTCAGAATAGTTGATAAAGTGAGCTTTTTGTAACTTATTTTGAAGCTTCTGAGAGTTTGTAATTGGCTTCAGTGGAAACAGTATCAGGGCTGCAGTGCAGATATCAGCAAATGGTGCTTGTCCATAGAAATGATCAGGTATTCATGAAATGTATAACTTACTGTAAGCAAATTACAGTTGCAGTGAACCCACTGGAAACAGTAAACTGTAGCTGAAGGTAACAAAGTATTTTTATAAAAATAATTTTTAAGAATAAAAGAGATTTTGGATACCAATTTTAAATGATATAAAGGAAAAAAGTGTATATAGGAAACTATTGCATGGCATTTTACTTGGTTTGCTTACATGTAACATCTATTTGAAGTCATAAATTTGCAAGAGACTTTCCTGTCTTTTTTTTCTACCAAAATAGGAGTGGAAGAAATTTTAAAATATCTGTAAAAACTAAGTTATATTCTTTTGCTTAAAATTGTTTCATAATTGTTGTTTACATGTATGTTCAAAATTAGAATCAGAATAAAGTCAATCTGGTGACCAGTCTGTCAGCATTAATAGATTATGCATTTTTGCACATATGTTTTATGTTAATTTGCCTGTAACTGTGTGATAAGATGAAGTAAAATCTTTTGTGAGGTGTGAGCAATCAAAGAGCTTTAAGTCAAGTCCATGTCTGGTACTTAATTCCTTTTTAAGAGCGCTGTATGTTTCTGGGGGTCTGGGGGTTGTTTTGTTATTGTGTTGTGCGTGCTATTTTTAATGCTGTGCTGTTGCATGGTTATATTTGTCTTATCCAGTTAAAAAATTAGAAAATATTTATTTAAAGCTAATAATCCAGGTTTGGGGCATTTTGCTTTTGTTTTTCAGGTTAGTAAACAGAACGTATTGACTGGAATGTTCCCAGACCAAGTGTCACAGTAAACAATTCTCTGAAATACTCTCCAGCTTCTGACAACCAGTATGTTGTCCAAAAAGAGGATTCGTTGCCCAGTGTGCAGTAAGCCGATTCTCACACACACCGGAGAGAGAGTGCTTTTTACTCAGGCCTGGGTGCTTGGTGGATTTCCATCAAATCAAGCACACCTAGTGCCGGTTCTCCCATCATATTTATACACAAAACGTCATACACCCCCAGTTACAACGATTGGTTCAGGTTTCTTCGCCTAGCATGCAAACTAGAATGCATACTTCAGGACAGTCACTCCTTAATTGCTAGGTTGTTTGTATAAACATCAGGTAACAGAGGGGTAGGACCACACAATAGCAAAACTACCTGTGACATTCTTATCTACTACCAGTGATATTTTTAAAACTGCCTGTGACCTTCTTAGCCAGAGTCACTGTTAACTTTTAGATTTGATGCAAAGTATCAAGTATGTGCCCATCACCTCCCCTCCCAAAAGCAAATGTCCTTTTGTTACTGAGTCCTGGCTGGATTCCACACCAAGCACAGCAAGATCTGGTGGAAAATGCGAAGGTTCTCAAACACTACATGTCTGAGATAATGTCTGGAGCATCCCTCTAACTGCCGTGACCTCAGGGTACTTGGAATCTGATATTTTTTCCTTGCAGACTGGAGTGGGTCCTGCAAATCTTAATACCAGAATGTGCCAAGCAAGCCCTTAGAGGGACTGGCATATTCTTGCCTATAAAACGGTGGAGCCGTCTTAGTGTTACAAGCAGTGACCTTCTCAAACTGACAGTCTCTTTGAGAAGACAAACAACTGGTACTGTTGTTAAGATGGCAATCCAAAAGAAATCTAGTAGAATTCACAAAATCTGCAAAAAGAAAAACTCTATTAATTCACGAGCCTTCCAAGTTGTCACTGCCAATTCTTGTCTATGCAATGTGATAAATTTGGTCTGGATTACTGGTTTTGAAATCAGGTGGTTATATCATAAGTTTGCGGCAATAGAAGTTACTAAATATCAGGTACCTTGAAAATTAGTATAACTAGAAAATACTGTTTTCATAATATCATAAGGAAATAAGTAATTTCAAAATTAATTGAAATATTAAGCAGTAATAAAGCAATAATTAAAGCATCTTATATTTCAAATTTGACTTGAACTTAAATAATGCACACATGTCTTGATAAGCATTCCTATTTCTATGAAACATTAGCTACTAGGAGTTAGATTCCTGAATTCAAATTAATGTAATAGAACATTGTTTATGTTCATCTGACTTGTTTTCTGCAGAGAAGTGGTGTTGATAGCTTCTGAGGATTTAGGAAATGGTCTTTATTTGGTGAAAGTAGACTCTGTATTGTGACAAACTGGAAAGGCAATAGAGATAACCCACCGGTGTGACTCATGCTATGAAATTAAGGTGAACAGAGTGAAGAAACCATTGAATATATAAAATGAATACATAAAGTATCTATCTGGAACAATCTCTATCCAGAACTTAGAAACTGAATGGGAAAAGTAGTATCAGCTTAGAGTACTCAAATTTACCATGTCTTTTTAAACAGAAGATGTAAGGACTCAATAGATGAGGAGAAAAATAATTAGTGTCAACACTTGTATTAAGTAGAATAGGCAAGAATCATAATCTATTTATAAAGTCATATGTGAACGATAGAAAAGCAGTTTCTCTGCTGATTCACTTAAACTTTTGTGTCTTTATACCAGAAAGATAAATGGAAAAGAAAAATGCAAACTAAAACCAGATTGGAAGTTGGAGAAATTAAGTGGAGGAGAAGGCCATACTTAACTTAGCAGAGTGCAAATATAATGAAGAAAATCCGATATGTTGAATGATGTTCTGAAGAGGATCTGCAAAAGCTTGCATGGAAAAGGAGTGGCTGTTGTACAGGTAGGCAAAGATGGACAGTGTAGTGTGGCTTGAAGAGGCCCAGGCGAAATCAGGAATATTTACTGGCACTCTGTAGAGACAGGTCTTCTAAAGGTGAAGTTTTATGTGATCTGATTAAGCCACTGTTTTATATAGAGAAATATAGAATAGATTTATAAATTATATCTAAAACATATTTACAGATATTAATATATTTACAAAGAACTTGGTGGAGAATTTAGAATAATGATCAGAATGGAATATCTGTTCTAATATAATTTGTGTTCAGTCATGCCAAAAAGGTCACTCTGCTTGGAGTTCTGTCATGTATTACTAGAGAGTGTATTTTTTTAAGTGGTTGTAACACAAAGGTAAAATAAACAGTAAGTAGCTGCAAAGTTGAAGAATTACATGGTAGTGACTTCAATGGAGGCATTACGTTTAACATGTAAAACAAAAAACCTCCATATTCTGAATATCTTCACTGAAATGATACCTCGTTCAGTTTGCATTTCGTTTCCCTCTCATTCTGTGACTTACCTTATTTTCTTCGTGTCTTCATTAAATACCAGTTTGATCACATTACTTACTGGAACTGTAGTATTTGCATTATTAAATACTTGTCTCAACAGAAGGCAAAACCTTGACTATTTTTTTCTTAAAACATTATGAAGATGCATGTGAAGTCCTGATCTTTCTCCTCTAGAGTTTGAGCTGGAAATGGCATTCAGTGATGTATTCTCTCGATTAAAAAAAACCAAACCCAACCAAACAAAAAACCCCACCAAACCAGAGCAACCACCCTGCACACAGATTATAAAGCTTCCACTGGACCTCTGATTGTGAGGTAGGTATGGGATCTGAACTTATTTATATTATTTTGAATAGCATGGAAATAATTGCTATGAAAATAATTTATGCAGAATACATTTTTATTAAAATTAATATGAAATTTAATGATGCCGTGGTATGCTTGGTCTATGCAATTATCATTATGTAACAGTAATTTAACCAAATGTATAAGCTGGCCTTTCCATGAGCACTTCGAAACATATTTAGTCCTCAATTAACTTTTTCTGAATCAATGGGACTTCAGAACAGTCTTGATAATCATTACATGCTTAAATACTCTCAGTAAAACATTCCAGAACTGAGCTGGGGTTTATGATACTTTATTTTATGAGCTTGTGGCCTCTGAGAAGCGACAATGCCTGCTACTGCAGGAAGGTGCCCTACAAGCTTGCCTCTGGTGACAGAGGAAATGTTTTCCGTGGGTTCCTCATCTGACAGGCCAGCCCTTGCAGGCACAGAGCCAGCCTTGGTCAGTGACTTACCAGATTGTGTAAACACATTGATTGCTTCTGTGCGGTGGAGGAAACCGCATCACTTTTCAGACATTAATTAAGATAGATTAAATAATAAACTGGAGAATATGTGGAGCCAGTAGTGTCTCTTCTTGTGGTACAACATTGTAATTAGTATTCAATAATTGAGGCTTTTGCCTCTTGTTAAAAGAATGTACTCTTCCAAGAAAAAGCTAGATTTGTTTTTTTTCTCTCCCTGTACTAGCTCTGCTGTGAGTAGCTACTGGAAATAACCACAGAGCCAAAATCTTAGTCAAATGCTTTTATCCGTCTAATGTCTGTCATATCTCACTTGGATGGCTGGCATTTAGAGGATAACTAGCTGTCCTTTCAATTACAGAAGGGTCTACATTAATACCTTAGGTTGATTAGTAGAGCCCTAGCACGATTTTTCTGGTAGTCCCTCTTTACTGAGCTTTGGCTGACGTTTCAGGGCAACCTCAGGTCACAGGCTGGACTGTTTTCGGATGGAGTGGAACTGGTAGATATGCTTCAGGAATCTGAGTGCGTTTCCAACAGGTAGTAGGTTTAGCCTGAAGCAAAACTGTCTGAAATGCACATAGCGTGGAGATTAAGTACTTGGCCCCAATCGTTTTGCTGCGTAAATCTGCTTATGTTGGTTTGCTTTTACTTACAGCTGCAGCACGTGATAGATGTGTGTTGTGTCGGTATCCTTACAATATGGCAGTTGCAAATTTTTCTGTTGTCTTTTATCAATATATTGTGCCAGTCAAGTCTGAGTACTCTCTTGGTGTAATATGCATGTGTTTAGACTGGCAGAGCAATCCCAGAATGGCAGTTACATAAAAAACAGCCATACCAGCACAATTGTGCTTTCAGAAGCATAACTTATTCTGTCTCTGTTGGGGAAAACAAAGGTACTGACATTTATGGTTTTGCTCATAAGTGCAGCTACACCTGCATTTTTGGCAGCCAAAGATTATGCTCCTGATTCATGCCTGCGTGCCACCAGCAGGATATATATAGCAGACCAAGCTAAGGAAGGGGAGCAGCAGTTTCTTAGCTGTAGTTCACAGCAGTCCTATGGAAGAACAAAGTACACTTTGTTACCACAGGTTTGAATTTCAACGATCAGGATGTGTAATGACTCACAAGAAAAATTGCAGCTAACCAGAAGTCACTGGCTGGAGAAGTCTGGGAGAAACCAGAATGTCTGAAGTTGTCAGCTCTTGAAAAGTAACTAAGATTGACTTGCAGGGTTAGTTTAACAACTGGGTATAACAGGGAGGAGTTGTTACTTTTTGCTTGACCTCTTAGTCATTGTACCCTGCTTCAAGTAATACTGTCCTTAGAAAAACATCTGCCTTATTGGACAAAATGCTATCGGCAATCTGAAAGTTTAGAGAAGGAACTGATTGGCTGAAGCTTCTGTAACAGAAAAATCAGAAATTAAATGTGCTTCTGTAGACAGCATGGTTTCATTTGCCTTTAAATCCACATGGATGCCAAGTGCAAGATTAGTAATTCCCCAATACCACTGAGCCAAAGGATGCATCTACTTTGATTATTTTCCACAGCAATTAACTACCTCTCTTGACATTAGAGGACTGATCTGAACTTGCTCACGAGGCCCATTTGACATCTTTCCATAGCTGTCAGGTGATGACTGACAGAGGTTAGGTTGAGGAGAGCAGATCTCAGCAAAAAATGACACACACAAACACACAGTGCAAGCAGATATAGCAGTTTGCTTTTTTCTCCCCCTCTACTTCTGCCTTGACCAATATGAAATGGCAGCGCCCGTTTTGCTGTGACACCTGCTGTCTCCATTCAAAACTCTCATTTGCCAGAGAACAATAAATCCATTATTGTACCTCAAAACTTGGAGAAAATCCTAACCCTACTGATGTTTTTAAGCATGTAACTTGGGTGTCTACAATGAGGAATCTGAATTTTCTTAATGTAAGCAATGGCGAGGCTGAACTGCTTCTCTGAGCACTGAAGAACCTGCTGCTTATTCCATGGGCAAGCTAAATTAGATGCCTGCAGTTAGGTGTTGTGAACCTTCTAGGGATTTTCTAAATGAAGTCTGCATTATGTTTCCATAGGGGTGTGGACACTTGCTTTGGTCTGGACTGTATTCAGACCAGGTCCAAACTAGAAATAAGTCAGATTTGTTAGTTTGGGTGCCTCCATCTGACGTAAATTATTCTCAAATTCTTCCTTGGGGTGTGAGAGAAATCTCACTGAACTCAGTGGAAAGAATCCCATTGGATGCTGATTGAATATGAATTGTGTCCTTAATACAACTAAATTTAGTAAATCTTAATCAACCTATACCAGTTCTTATTCCTATAAAAATAATTTTCCCATTCATTACTTTGGTTTGGCAGTTATTTTTAATTTGCTTTTTACTTGATTTTTCCATGGTTGAGAGCTTTCTCAGCCTTCCAGTTTGCGTAGCTGTATTTGGAGTGCTACCTGGAAGCACAGAGGGCTTGGTCACTTCCACCGCGGTGCAGTATGATCAGGTGCCAGGGAAACGGCCTACGCAAAGCGTTTCCCTGCTGAAGTGCGAAGGTTGGGCTTTGCAGAGCTGCCAGAATCTGTATGTAGTCTGGAACCAGGTTGCTGCCTCATTGTCCAAGGTGGCTGAAATGTGAACACTGGATACAAACTGTCCCCTGAATAGCACTTTGGTTAAAAAATTGTCTGTTTTCATAAGATTACTAAGGAAGTCTTTTTAATATAGGTCCAGAACTGAGTGTGAAGTGGTGCGCTGTGGCTAGAGTGCCTCAGCTCCATTAGTCTGGTGGTTATTGTTTCCATCAGGTTAGTAATGCACATTGTAAAGTACATGCAAACCTGGTTTGTACCTGAAATCTATTTTATGCTATGGTGATTTGTGTTTAAAGTGTCTTTGGAAAGATATGTCATATTAATTTTTTTTTTATATTTCACATCTCCAGAAAGTAAAATACCTTTTTATTGCAAAAGAATTTATTTTACTGAAATAAAAGTAAGGTGTGCTGAGCAAAATTTGTCTTCCAGTAGATTTCCCTGTTGGAACAGTGCAGTATGTGCTGCAGTTACTGACAGTGGCACCAAGAATGTGAAAAAGACACTGGCTCCACCTAATTTTCATCCCGATGAATGCAGCCTGTTAACTTCATTAGGATGCTTGCAGTTGTTTTCCTTATAGGCTTGTTTTCTTTATTTTGTGTTGACAGCAGCTGTTTTTGTCTGGCCTTCCTATACCTTGTCATGAAAATCTCCTTGTCATTAGGAACTGATTTTTTTTATTTATTTTTTTTTTGCTGCTGATAATGGTAGTTCATGGTGCTATTGTATATCCTGGGTGTGTTGTGCAGGTAGACCTGCACACTTCTAATTCAAAAGTCTGCATGGAAGATAAGATTAATTTTTTTTGTGCATATTTGACAAGTCTTTTTCAGAAGTGCAGCTGATCAAAATTTTCAGGTGAATTTGCAACCTGTCAGACATAGCAGATCAGATTTAGTTCTCCAGAGGTCACATAGGCCTTCTGGGCTACAAATTTACCCGTGATTCTCTGATTGTTTTGATGAAACATTGTTTTGCTACTGGATTAGTTTTGTTTATAAAAAGTGAGAAGTGTCTTTCCCTGTAGTGTCAGTGTCTCAAGGAATCAGCTGTTGCACCATTGCTTTAAGTCGTAGTATTAGGATTTTCTGGAAACACAAACAGTGGGAAAACTGTACCATACTGGTTACTTTTGCACTTTCAAAGCACTGCAGCTATTTTAATTCTTCTAACTCTACACAAAAGTCTGGTTTTGTGCCTTTTCGGATCCTAGCTGAAATGTTGCTGTTTATGTACATCTAAAAACTTAACCTGTTTCCCGCAGTGTGCAATCTCTCCATGCAATACTTCATTTTTACAGTTGCATTCAATGTATGCAAATCAGTCATGATACTTGCATTTTCATATGTCCTTTGGAAGGGACAATCTTCTCCTGTCACAATGTTAGCAATTTATGAGGTGACGTGACACAGATAGTTTACAGCAAATGCCAACATCAACTCAAATTCTGTACTTAATCATGAGACTTTTTTCCTGAGCTTTGAAGGTTGGAGCATGATGTAAATGGCTATTTTGCAAATTGTGGATATTTATTAAATATACATTGTGAAGTGGTTTGTTTCAAAATTAATAAAAGCAGTCATAATTTAAAACCCACTCTAAAATAATGGCTTGAGAGCAGAAGCCTGTTATGAGGCATTAAAAATTGGAAACTGTTGGCAGTTTTTGAGGGCAGCTTGCCCGTATAGTCCCATGATATTACGCCATGTAAGTCACCACCGTATCATTAGATATGTTCGTCCAGTCAGACACAAAGACGAAAAGCCTAACAGAGGTCTTCAAAATATTTTAAAAATAATACTTTTATCTTTCATAACAATATTTGGGGACCTCAAAGACATGAGTGAAATACCAGAAAAAAATTATGTCCTGAAACTGCGTAGGGAAGCAAACAAAAATATTTATCACAGTTAAATGCTGTCATACTGTAGGTGGTTAAACCACTGATGTATCATGATAATATTTTGTCTGATGTTGATTTCAGATTGGTATGATACTGAAGGACAAAAGAGGGAACTCAAATTTAAGTGTCTCGATAAAAGCTACTCTAGCTCCCTAACTTGGAGAGGGGGAAGCAAATTATAAAGTATCAGAGCAAATTATAACAGCAAATGTTCGTTAACCCTCTAGAAGTAAGTGCACATACATTGTGTAACGTTTTCTATGATTTAGGAACTGTGTTTAAACACTAATACCAGATGTGGGGCTTATCCTGTGAACTGCTTGGTATACGTGGCAGGAGAGACCAACTCCTCTGACCTATCCTTATTTAAGTGAGTCTCTTTTGAAGGGGTAACGCTGTAGTTGTGCTGCTTAAAAGATATAAAGCCGTGTTTGTATGAAAAAGTGGCATCTTTTCTTCAGCTCCTGTGCTACAGTAGGGGGAAAAGCCGCGAGCAGTCCTTCCCTCAGGTCCGACGAGACACGCACCAGCCCTCGCTGCTCATTTACAAAGCAGGAGCAGCTACCACGAGAAGATCCGGCCTCACACCGTTAGAGCAGCTGAACGGGGTAAGAAGCCTGGTCCGGCGCTTCTCCGCGCCGCCCTGGAGGCGGAAGGCGGCCAGGCCGGTACGTGCGGTACCGCACGGTGCCACTCGCAGCGGGGCCTAATCCCGTCGCACCCTCCGGCGGGGGGTCCCGGTCCGAGGAGGGGTCAGGGCAGAGGTCGGGCGCCGTCTCCGAGGCGCGCCGCCAGCTGCGGGTGGGTCCGGCCGGGGTGCGATGAGAGCAGAGGCAGGTCCCGGGCCCCTGTGAGCCGGCGCA